>ML820852.1:209841-225375 GCA_009831015.1 Picea engelmannii
TAGAAGCATAAATTCAACAGAAAGTGTTTACACCATGATTGGGAGTGCTTCATGTGATGTGGGGTGCATGGTGTAAGGTTGACCCTTCATCATTCCATGATGGACATGCACATTGGAGGTGGGTTACTCATTAATTGATAGATATCATATAGGTGCTTTTATGACATTCTTCCTTGGAGAATTGGAAAGCTATGGAGCATGATGACATTATTCATGATGTGCTCATGAGGAGTGGGTGGCTTGCTTGGATGACACTTTGCATTGGAGGAGTGTTGGCATTATGGAGGGGGGTGTTGAGCCCTAGATGGCATGATATTGCTTGGATGTACACATGGAGGCTTTAATTAAATTATTCTAGCTTAGGTTGAGGGAGTGGAAATGTAGGTGGGTGCACTAGGAGGATGCACATGGCCTAGGAGATGCATTGGATTTTTGATGCACTTGGATGTAGAGTGTTGGACCTTTGAGGGAGAGTGCTCATGTCTTGGAGCCTTGCTTTTGGATCATGATCACCTTGGATATTGACATGTGTCACTTGTTGAGGGACCACTTTACTTGTATTGACCTACTTGTATCTTGTAGGTTGCTTGTAGTGGACTAGGTCCACTTGATATTGTAGACCTCCCTTCACTTCTCATATAAATAGGGGAAGTAGAGAGTGATTCTCACATACATTCTTGTATATTTGATTCTTCATCACCCTTACATTAGAGATGTGAGAAGAGAAGCGCTAGTTTATCTCTCTCTCTCTCTCTCTCTCTCTCTCTCTCTCTCTCTCATTTATTTTTCTTCGTATTTCATCTCTCTAGAGCACTAGGGTTTCTTGGAGGATTATTCGAGATTTATATGGTTAAGATCTCTATCCTAAGGAAACAAGCAGATGGGGTTTTATAATAAACCCTAGGGTTCTACTTGTTGAAGAGGAAGAGAAGAGGAGATATCCGAACATGAGGCCAAGGAGGACTTGCAAGTGGGGATTATAGCTTTCTGTAGAATCTTTGATGTGGTTAGGGTTTTCATGGTTTTTCTAGTTAGGGTTTTGGAGAGCTTGGAGAATTGTACCAACACATGATAAGTTATGAGTATGTAATAGGCTTCATTTCTTGTTTATATATATGCAATTTTTTCAACTATCCGAAATTGTGTTATTGCAAATTTGATTTCAAGGGATCATTGACTTCATGATTTGGTAATTTACAACACTTGTATGTTTAGTTGATTTGACATAAGTTAAGGTTGAAATTTTTAAGGGTTTTAACATTGATCTTGAATATAATAGGGAAAATTTACTGTTGTAAATTTGGTTGTAATATAGTGAATTTCAGATCTGGTTTATGCTTGAAAAGATTGCTCTTAAGAGCTGAAACTTGTTGGCATAAGTTTGGTATATTTTCTCTTGGATTGCCTATTGTATTGGGATTGATTCAAAGTGAAATATTGTTCATTATTGATGTTGTAAATTTGTATTTCAGTTCATCCCTAAGGATGGAAATTCATAAGGATAGATCCAAGAAACCTTCTTAGGAAGTAAAATTTATGAATTTGCAATTAAATGTGAAATTGATGAGATTTATACAAGGGAAAGAGGATAGGTGACAAATGACACAAGAGTAGGGCTATGGAGTTCCCAAAATCCATCAAGTTGTTGGAAAACTATGAGGGAATTATAGAATAGGTTAACATAAGAAGCAACTAGAGTAAGGAATCATATAGGGCTTTGATGTCAATAAAATACTTAGTTGTATTGTTGGTTTCTCATGGTATGATAGAAACTAGCATTGACAATAAGAGATCCAATGTATTCCTTTAAAGTCAAAATGATTATTGAAAGCCCTGGTTTTCCTCGACTCATTCCATCCATATGAAAGATAAGCATGTAAGAACGTAATATTGAACCAAATTATAGTCTAGTGAAGGTTTGAATGAACAAATCCATTCTTGTTGGAACCTTCACTTCATCGCTTTGAGAAACAAAAAGGATTAAAGCAATTAGGAAAAATCACAGGTCGAAGAGGAATCAAATTAGTTTGGTAAATCAATCCCTAGGAGATAGTTTGATGACCATACAATGAAAGTTTCTAACAACAAGGTAAGGGACAAGAGACTAGGTGGAAAAATGGGAAAGAGGTTAGGAGGTAGTGGAGGTTGATCTCTAATAGGTTACTTGTCAATAAGAAGATAAAATTGAACAAAAGGATTAGTACCTCACTTCAAAGGAGGGAAAATTTAGTATTACATTTTCTAGATCTAGATTATATTGAAAAAAAAAGAAATGAAACATTAATGTAGAAAAGAAACACAAATATACAATGAAAATATTTTTTTATTAATGAAGCAATGGTGAAAAACACTATACAACTACGATGACTAGAATAGTGGTAGTTATCTCTCAGAAGATATGTGTATGTTACACTCATTCGCAAATAACACATAAAACATGTTGAAACTACATTTTATAATGATGCAAAAAAAACCTAAGAGTAAAAAACCCTAATGCAAGAAACTTGACCCTTTGTCCCTCCTTTTTTGGAATTATGCAGGAATACAAAAGTGGATTAGGGTGAACCATTGTTCGGCTTATGCTACTATCTCTATTCATATTCTATTCCATATTAAAATGCACCCTTACGAGTCTACCTCTAAAAAATAAAATTTCCATTTCTTTTGCCCCTGTTTTGCCTCACATTGGACTAGTTGTGACTCACTCTACCTAGTAGGTTGTGCAAAAATAGGGATGATTGTGCACATTGAGTTGGAAGGGGATGAGATGTTAGAAAATAAATGGATCCTTTCCAATCCCACAAATTTTCAATTGTTGTTCCATTTTATGTATTCTCTAGCTCATTGGAAATAAACTTTGTAGAATCCATTGGACACCTAGTGGTTGGGCATCAAAACTTCAAAATACACATAAGACAACCCCAAAATATTCCCTTGAAATTCGGGACCCAAAAAATTTGAAAATTATTATCTATCAAGACTGTGTATGAGATGATGCCAAACAACCACTTAATTCACTCCTTAAAGGAGGTAGGGTTAGAAAGAAAATTTCCCAAAGTGAAGAACAATTAAGACAAACACTACAAAGAAAGTAGAGTTATTAATAAAATTGCACCTAGGGAGATGTTACTCTTGAAAATGATTAATGGATTTGAATTTTAAGGGGTTACAATTCCTTTTATCCTTGTGTTGTGTTAAACTATCAATCCAAAAAAATCAACGTCCACATAGGCCCACACGAGTAAAATTGTGATGGTCACATGTGATACAACCATCTTCCCTTCACACCGAGTGAGTTTGTCTCCACATTGTGTTCACATATTCCTAATGCCAATGATTATTTCACCTTTTTCATCTTTGTTATGGTTGATTGGAGTAGGGTTGGCATGTGGTCCATTTTATTCGATCAATTTGAGGGCCTTGATGTGCTTTTTGGTTTGATGATATTTCTTTTAGAGATATTGAGAAAGGATTCTTTGTAAAATATCCTTGTGGTCCCATACATGGTTACATGAGAGCATGGGGTTGGCCATTACAAAGGAAGAACAACTATGTTGCACAAGTTTTCAGAATATGGAAACATTTCAAACATGGGTATGCGTATCTCAAACGTTTAGAAGTTTCACCCAAATTTCTAAGAAACAATAAATTGGGAATGACAATTATATATATATATATATATATATATATATATATATATATATATATATATATATATATATATGATTTTAAAACTAAAAATAGAACATAAACCATAAATCTTAAATCCTTAATAAATAACAAATTGACCTTAATTTAATAATAGATTGGGCCATGTTTGTTGATTTTTTTAATAATTTTTTATTTTTTAAACATGAAAAAAACAACGAAGTATAAAGAAAACCTATCTTACTAAATTGGTATCTATCATCCACTAAACACTACCCTATCACCACTGCTCGATTTCTCCCACCGTTGTTCGATATTGCTCTCACTTTCGCATCCTCAACGTTACCCCCAAGCAATTGAAATCTCATATATGATGTATCTTTCATGGTTACGGATTGGCATTCATGGATATTGCAACAAGTCACCACTCTTTGTCTCACGGTTTCCTTTTACCACACACAAGAAATTTGCTTAGGGTATCCACTTACACGACCCAACTATCTTCCATGGGATTCATTTACATGGCCCAACTATCCTCAAATTGACATGGAATCACATTGGTTAAATGTAATCCAAATTAGATTTTCAGGTAATACGAGGAAATTACTGCCCAGACGGCCTCAAAACTGATTAAAAAGTTCCCATAAAGCACCCTACACTCCCAAAGTGTTCCATTCACTTTGGGGATGATTCATACTATTTTACAAGCTCCCAAAAATGTGGGAATGAGGGAATAAGTTTTGGAGATGCAAGGAGTGGTCCCCATGTAACTTTAAAAAGTTCTCATAAAGTACCCTACACTCCCATAGTGTTCCATTCACTTTGGGGATGTTTCATACTAGTTTCCAGGCTCCAAAAAATGTGGGAATGAGGGAATACGTTTTGGAGATGCAAGGAGTGGTTTCCATATAATTAGGAAGAACAAAAAAATTGTATAAAAATGAGATATTTGAAAATAAAGGCTAGCAATGCATGAAGTTGACCATATACTGCTAGCTCACTTTCTCCATTGTTTTGATTGGTATAGATTCTCTCACTTTCTCTTAGGTGGTGAAAAACTTTTCATTATGTTTCCCACTATAGGATACATAAAAATGCAAATGGTGGCCATACTTGCCATCTTTTGAATGAGATCAAGAAGAGTATACACGAGTATATAACAAGTGTTGCAAACCCAAAAGGGATAAATTTGAATTGAAGGCATATCTACAAGTGTGGAGGTTCCCTATCCACTTCTCCATGTATATGAGGAGTGATATGTGATCTGGATGGTGATGAAAATGTATGCAAAGTCTCTCCCAAACAAGTAGAAGGGACACTACGTTAGTGATAAATATCTAGAGTTCGATATCCTCCCTCTATATGTTATTTGGATTTGGGAGTAAGATGATTGTGTAGCAAAAGGATCATTTTTTTGGTCATAAATAAGAATTTGATAGAAATTTCAAGCATGAACATAGTTATATCACTATCCAAGTTTGTAGTGTGGTGAATCAATTCTCTTGGAGTCTTTCCAAATTCTAAATTGACTCAAATGGTTGAAAATTTGATTAAACTTTTAGATTTATGAAATTCTAACTTTCTATACTTCTAGATTCTGGAAATATAAAGGAAGTTGATTTGTAAACAGTAGGACTATGACATGTCCATTTCAACAACTTGGATACTCTATGTAAATTAAATGAGGTATTTGCAATTAAAAATAGGTTGAGATCGTGCCTCTTCACTTGTTTTTTTTTTAATTGGTTACAATTCTTAGTTCAAAAATAAAACAAAAAAAATCTAGGCTAGTTGAATGCCAGCGAATGGAAAACAAGTCTACTATGTTTCATATTTGGTTCATTGTTCATTTGCTTGAAATCCCAATTTCACATAGCATTCTACAACTCTATCAATGAAAAAATGAAATAGGAATTTGTGACCATCTTGTTTCAATGTGCAAATGCAACATTTGATTAACCACAAATTCAACTAGTAGAAAAAAACATTGCTCAAAGGAGAGGCGAACAACCCAAGAAAAAATAAAAATTCCCAACACTGGTAAAAATCGCCAACAATACACCATAGTCGATTAAACCAATTTGGAAACCTCATGTAGAAGTGAAACAACTATGAGATGATAACCATCAATCTTCAATCTCTGAGTATAATGGACATAGAAGAATAGAGATATGTTGGCATTCATTAAATACTAATGGAAGTTGGTTTCCAAGTGAATTAAGAGAATTACAAGATGGAAATCTTCAACATAATCATGTGTGCAACCAACAATAAAAATACACCATAAATGACAACAATAATCTCACCCATAACACTCTACATAACATTAAAACACACACAAAGATACTAAGATATTCCTACAAACCCAATTGGGAAGAAAACCATGTTGATTGGGGATGAAGGAAATTAAAAGCGTGAGTTATACATAGTTATTTTTATTCACTACAAGGAAATTTGTAGACGATCATGGCTCAACAACAATATTCACTTATCATGGAACATACTCATTGCCTTCTTCTCCTCTGATCATCATGCAAACTTCTTCCTTGAAATATCATCTCTTCTACTACCCTTCTTTATTTCCTCCTCATCTCCCCTCTCTCTTGAATGCCCTTCTTCTCCACAACCTTCATTTTTAATGGGATATCTTGGAAAGCCAACCATCAGAAAGGTCCATTTCAACTGTCAAGTGAATTTTGGACATTTCTTCAACTTTTCCAAAAAATAAATTAAATTCTTATTACAAAGTTTACAAAGACATTTTGGAAAGGATCCAATTCAGATCACACCTCCCCACTTGCAAGCTTTTGGTCCCCAAAATATTCAAATCCATTCGATCTTCTTCTTCTCTACCTTCAAGCATCCTCTTACAAATCTCCAAGAAACAATGCTTGTGCTACAAGATGGAAGATAAGATTTGATTAGGGGTTTCCTTTGACATAGGCTTGTTATCCATCTCGTGGATAGAGATAACATTCACTACTACAATAGTTCGTTGGGAAATTGTTTCTCCTTGGGATGCAAGTGAAAGAAACTCCTCTTTCCCCTTGAATTTGACTATCCAAGCATTCTTCTTGGATGTTTCGTTCTTTGGATGGAGTTTCGGGTGAAGCCTCCAACTTTTGGCCTCCTAATGTCTAGTCAGTATACAATATTGGAAATAGCTCTCGCATGGACTGCTTGGCCTTCTAGAGTGCCAAAATTTTTCACCTTATGACCCCTTTTCTTGCAACATAGACGATCCAAAGGTACTATGACACACTTTTTTTTGTTTATGATGATTCTTTCTAGCTTGGTTTCTTGTTCCCCCAAGAGTTGGAGTGGATATGAATGGAGGAATAACCCTCTTCCAAGCCTCTAAAAGAATATTTTAGTGTCTCTCTACACACTCCTTTTCCATTCTCCTTTTCCTTCATGAGAATGGATTATTTTTTGGTTCCTCTTGCTTTGAAAAAGGTGGTTTGAGATAAAATTGTGCTCACTTCTTGTTCATTGAATCCCAAGACTTCATGCTTGGGACTCTATTGAGATAAAATAGATATCGCAATCCTTTGGCCTTCCTTGCCTAGATCTTGGCCATCATATCCCATTTTCCTCATGAGTTTGGAACCGATGCCTCTAGTGTGATTTTCAAAGTCACCAACTGTCTCGTTGTAACACACCCGGCCTCTAAATACCCTTTTTAGGGATGGAGCATAAAATTTTTGCTCGTTCAAATCATCTCAAATCATCCCTCTGAGGTATTCATCCTCTTCTACTCATCCGTAGATTTCTAACGACCGTTACCAGCTCAAATCCAATCCCTGGTTTGTGAGATACATACTCCCTAAGTTATTTGGGTGTTATTAGTTGGGGTCTTCGGCATTCAGTGTTGAACGCCCATTTTCTTGCTGCACACATACTCCTTGAAGTACTGGAATCTTGTCACGTGGCCTTGGCCATTCGATGATCAACATTCATCATTTTACGTTGAACATCCATTTTTCGACGTTCGACGTTCGAAAATCAATGATCGATGTTCTACGTTTTTGGCATTCGGCATTTGACAATCGGAGATCGACGTTCTATGTTTTCGGTGTTCAACAATCGGCGATCGATGTTCTACATTTTCGACGTTCGGCAATCAGTGATTTTCGTTGAACGTCCCTCTACTATACTACGCCCCAAATCTTCCAAACTCCTGAAGTTCCGGAGTCTCGGATTCCCAGTCGCATCACGAACCACGTTGTCCAAGCGGGCACGAACTAGAGGATAACATGCGGTGAGGGCCAGGGGTGACATGTGTCCTCATTAGGGGGTGACATGTGTCATGATATAATAGGAATAAGGGGTCTTTGAATCTTCCATATCCCGGAGACATGTGGCACCTTAGTTGTGGGTCCACATCACCCTGGATGACGTGAGTGAGCCACATCAGCCCTAGACATACAGCCTTATAACTTCTTTAAAATCTCATGGTTGAAATCTGTCCATGTAGATCCATAGATCCACGACTCTCGTTACTTCACAAATTTGGGCTTCAGAGCTTACCAACTCCTCACATCGCAAATCCCCCGAAGAGCCAATTCTCCAAACTCTCTAATCTAGCACCATGTGTCCTCATCCTGTCAACAGTTGAGATTCACTTCGTTGTTCATGACTTCGAGAGTTTTCACACTTTGAAGACTCTTGGCCAAGTTCCTCTGGAGTACCAAGTCTCTGGACTATAGGATCTCCTGCCACGTAGCCTCTCATCCAACGGACGACATTTCAAAGGGGACAAGTGGGGGCCACGTGTTGCTCCATGACGCGTTACCAGTTGGTTGGGAAGTTAAGAGGGGTTATCAACGGAGTCCTTAGATCAATGACTGATAGGGATCTCGAAGGATCCGAGGATCAACGGTCTACATCACTTCGTAAATTTGACATTCGACATTCTACATTGAACGTCGACATTCAGCGTTTGGCATTCTACATCCCTATATCTTCACATTAATACCGCTGAATACCCGAACTTCCAGATAGTCGTTGATTTGTGGACACGCGTCCATCTATTCTCAATGGTCTAGATTAACTTTGCGACTCTGGAATTAGGGAACTTTGGTGCTAGACCACTCCTATTCTCTTGAAGTGGAACTAAGTCTGATCTAATGGTTGAGAGAGATCTCCATTGTTGCCTATGCAGACAATCCCTCAACATATGTTCCTCTCCACAACCCCAACATTTCAAGGGTTCTCTCTTCGTGTTATCAGTCTTACTTAGAACTGCTCTGAATGGTTTATTTCCACTATGGGATGGAAAATTTTGTTGATACACACTTCTGGTAGGAAGGCTCATCCTAAAGATCTTCCCATGGTTCTTAAATCTCGAGGATTTAAACCCCTTCTTCTTGGATCCTGAATTTTTTTTCTTCTTCCAATCTTCGTGGGGTTCTATCTTATTCTTGAATTTCTCATAGCAATACTTTTCCTTTCGAATAGTATCTTCTAAAGTATTTGGCTCATCAAACTTAATTTTGTCCTGGTAGGACTGAGGTAATCCACTAATAAATCGTTGCATCTTCACTTTTTCATCCTTTATGTAGGGCACATACCTCATCAGCTCGAGAAATTTGTTGATATATTCATCTCTGGTGAGTTGTCCCAGCTTGAGTTCATAGAACTCCTTGGTCTTCCCATCAAAGTACTTTTCTGATAGGTACTTTCTCTTGAAGTATTTCTCAAATTGTTTCCATGACAAGTCCTTCTCATGGATTCCTTTCACATTCCTAAGGTCCTCCCACCAAATGGAAGCTTTTCCATTCAAGTTGAAAATGGCTATCCAAGCCTTTAAGTTTTCAACGTAGTCATGGACTCTGAAGTACTTCTTCAAGCTGAGTAGCCAAACTTCTGCTTCTTCCCCCTTCTTAATATCTCCATTGAAGGTGGGTGGTTTGGATTTCTTGAACTCTTCAAGGTCATGACTCTTGGATTGTTTCCTCTTCTTTCTTCTCGTCTGGGAATGGGAACTATTTTTTCCACTAGAATATCTCTTGGAGTTGTCAGTGTCCTCAGAGGAATATTCCAGTGAGTGTCTCTTGGCTCCACGTTGGGCCTTCCTTGATGTTCTCCTCATGGTGTGGCCACTTTTCGGAACATGATTTTGTATCTCAGCTGGACTTGGATTTTTCTTAGTATGATTCTTGTCGACATGACTGGCAGTTGGACCACGTTGCATTTGCCTTTGTATATCTGATAGACTTTGTAGTAGGACTGCATTAATTTCAGTCTGCTTTTCCTGCTCCTTTATCAACCTTTCATTGTTAGCCTTAAAACTCTGTAATTATGCCATGAGGATTCTTACAGTTTCGGCCAAATATGGAGGGGTTTCCACTGCCCTCCTTTCATCAAATTCTTCCTCTATATTGTGGGAGCTCTCCCCCAACTCATGGTGTGTCACCATCCATTACGTTGTAGTTTTCATGTTGTTCACTGGCTGCTTGAGTGTTGAAAAAACATTTTTTGTTAGTTACTAATCTACCAATTCATGAACAACACATATCATTGCAAAGTGAAGTCAACTTCTTTATTTGGAAACATTAGCAACCTACAATGCAGACTTCCAAAACATCTATCAACAATAGAAGGTTTTGTTCCTCTCTTCATTAGAGGTTCAGACAAGTTTCTTATAGAAGGGGGGTAAGGTAGGGTGTTACCCCATAAATTTCTTTAATGATATTTTTATGTGACTCGTGCATGAGCCCAAGCAAGCCAAGTGTTATTTCCAGGCTCTGATACCAATTTGTAACACACCTGACCTCTAAATACACTTTTTAGAGATCGAGCATCAAATTTTTGTTCGTTCAAATCATCTCAAATCATCCCTCATAGGTCTTTGTCCTCTTCTACTCATACGTAGCTTTCTAACGACCGTTATCGACTCAAATCCGATCCTTGATTTACGAGATACGACCTCCCAAAGTAATCTGAGCGTTATTAGTTAGGGTCTTTGACGTTCGGCGTTGAACCCCCTTTTATTACTACACGCATACTCCCTGAAGTCCTGAAATATCGCCACATGGCCTTGGCCATTCGAAAATCGGTGTTTGACATTTTACGTTGAACTTCCTTTTGTCAACATTCGGAGTTCGACAATTGGCGATCGAAGTTCTACGTTTTCAGCGTTCGGTGTTCGACAATCAACGATCGACATTCTACATTTTTGGCGGTCAAAAATCAACGATCAACGTTGAACGTTTCGACATTTGGCAATCAACGATCATTGTTTAATGTCCCTCTACTATACTACACCCCAAATCTTTCGAACTCCCAAAGTTCTGGACTTCCAGAGTCTCGGTTACATCACCAACCACGTTAGCCAGGCGGGCACGAACCAGAGGCTGACATGCAGCGAGGGCCAAGGGTGACATGTGTCCTCATTAGGGGGTGACACATGTCATGCTATAATAGGCATAAGGGGTCTATGAATCATCCATATCCTGCAGACACATGGCACCTTAGTTTTGGGTCCACATCACCCTGGATGAAGTCAGTGAGCCACGTCATCTCCAGACATACAACCTTCTAACTTCTTTCAAATCTCATGATTGAGATATGTCCACATAGATCCATATATCCACGGCTCACGTTACTTCGCAACTCTAAGCGTCGGAGCTTACCAACTCCTCACATCGTAAATCCCCTGAAAATCCAAGTCTATGGAATCTCTAATCTAGTGCCATGTGTCCTCATCCTGTCAACGGTTGAGATTCATTTCGTCGTTTGCAACTTCAATATTTTTCACACTTTGAAGACTCTTGGTCAAGTTCCTCCGGAGTACCAAGTCTCCAGACTATATGATCTCCTGCCACATAGACTCTCATCCAACTGCTCTAGTCCAACAGACTACATTTGACAGGGAACAAGTGGGGGCCACGTGTCGCTCCATGACACATTCCCGGTTGGTTGGGAAGTTAAAAGGGGTTCTCAATGGAGTCCTTAGATCGAAGGTTGTGAGGGATCCTGAAGGATATGAGGATCGAAGGTCTACGTCACTTTGTAAATTCAACATTCGAAATTCTACATTGAATGTCGATGTTTGATGTTCAATGTTCTACGTCCCTATATCTTCACATTGATACCATCGAATACCTAAACTTTCATATAGTAGTTGATCTGTGGACATGTGTCCCTCTATTCTCAATGGTCCAGATTAACTTTGCGACTCCAACATTCGAGATTTTTGGTGCTAGACCACTCCTATTCTCCCGAAGTGGAACTTCACCGAAGTACTTAACGCTACCCTTACTAAGTCCAATCTAATAGCTGGGAGAGATCTCCACTGGATCCCTAGATATACGACCCTCATCAATTCATGACTTCAACCTTCAGATGTTTTCAAGGATTGTGGAATCATAAGTCCTGAAGTATCAAAGCCAAAGTATCTTCACTCCTTTCAGGCTTAGCGAGGGGTTTCCAACCTTGGTTCATATGGGATCATATTTGGATTATGGGATACACTCAACTCTTAGTCGAGACTTGATTAAGGCCATGGATATGAGCCCTCGTTCACATGGGTGGAGGGTCTAAAGGAAACGCCTTCTCCTACAGAGTGGAACTTGACATTCTCACTAAGGTAAACTCAAAAGGTCAGCATGACTTAGACGTTTCAGTTAATCCTACCCCGACTCTCCTGCAAATTCACATCCCATAAATCTCTAGAGGCTAAAGTGAGATAAATCAAAGACCATGTAAATATAGAAGTTTACAGAAGATAATGAGCATTTCTAATAAATGTTCAAACACTGCAAGACTTAACGATAAACATAGACATTCAATCATCGCATCCAATATATTACACGGAGTATGAAAATACTTATCAAAACTGAAAAGTGTGAAACGACTGCTGAAAGGGGTGCTTGTTTCCACCCAACCATAGGCACATTCACTCTTGATGTATTTACCACTGGCCACCCCTGAGCTAGACCATGATGCTCTGAGAGATATTCTTTCTTCTTGCTCCACGACAATCAGGGACAGAGGTTACTCTCCTCCTCCCATGGGATCTTGGCGACCAGATTTCTTTACACCAAGAAAGGAGGTCTACACAAGCACTTCCTCAGTCACTCGTCAGCTTCATTTATCAAATTGTAGCGAGACCCTTCCCATGGCTTATTACAACCAAAAAGAGCTTGCTTCTCATCTTTTCTCTCAACTCCAGATTCAAAAAGCATGCTCTCCTCTCCTCTCGAGATTGTTTTCTCTAGTATTTTTTTTTCTGATCTTCCCCTGTCCCCCGAATTACCTCCTTTATTTCCTTCCTCAACAAGGTTACGTGGGTCCGAATCCCCAATTCGTGTTCAGGCTTGAAATCCTTACATATGGGTACCCTACCCCATATCCTCATTAACTCTTGACTGATAATTCACTTATGGGTCAGAGGACTATTGAGAAATTACACCTAGTAGGTACTATTTTTGGGAGGGTCATCTCAACCATTTTTGTTTTCCCTCACCATCTCTCTCATAGAATCCATGGTCTATCTTGGCATGCTCCCCCCTTTCAGCAGTTGTGCAACACATATCCAATTTCTATTAATAACATAAAATTCATACATTGACCCTTTTATACAAAGGTTCATCAAACCAAACATTCACACATATTTAGTCCGCCATAGTATCTTGGTCATTTATAGTTATATTTACAAACTAGGGGAAACATGGGTATTAAAATCTTGAGGAAGGGTCTTCGAAGGTGAGTTTACCATTCTTAACTCCATCATGGTGTTGGTTTACGTAGTGGAAATAAAAGGGGCTTGCTTGGTCTTTTTGATAGTTTCTTATAGCTTATTCAAGGCCTATTCCTTCACTGCAAAATCTTGGTATAGCTGAGAAATCACTTTTATGAACCTATCCTCTTTCAAATTATTCAGTTGAGTGAATTTATCCTCCAATTGAAAGAGATGCAACCTACTCCTATCTAATTCTTCCCTCATGGTGGTGAAGGAGTCTTGACATTTTGCAAGTTCCTTTTCCAACTATCCACATTCTATCTCAAAAATCAAATTTCCTCTTGGATCTTCCCGTTGAAGTCTCTGAATTCTTATATAATCTCCCTCTTTAAGTATTTTCCCATGGTATCCTCTTGAAGGTCTCCGACGAACCTTCATTTCAACTTCCAAGTGAAATTTGGAAATTTCCTCAACTTTGCCAAAAAAACAATTAAATTCTTATTACAAAGTTTACCAAGAAATTTTGGCAAGGATCCAATTTGGATTAGAATATTACTACAAATTTAAATGGCTCATATTCTTTTCTAGGTATAGGTGGTGTCGATACCATGGAATTTTACAAACAACACCCTGAAGCTACATGGAGTGTTTTATGATGCTAGGTTTTAGGAGCAATTGGGCAAGATGATATTGATGGGGAAGAGTCTGTATTTTATTTTTGACCATTGAAGCAATCGAGATAAAGAGAAGGGAATAAATGACAAACATAATTCTTCCAAACATAAGAGATATAGAGAATTCATGGTTGCATTCCACCTCATATCTTCTGAAAAAATGACAAAATCTCCAAATAGATGATTGGCATGACATGTCTCTTTGGGGGAATGACAATCTTGAGCCTGGAGAATGAAGTTGCTCATTTTACATCATATAAAGTACACAACTTAACCCCCTCAAAACAAATCAAGGGAAGTGGAACAATTATCTAGAAGAGAAAATAATTTGTTTCTCTCACTTCATTGTTTGCTATCCATAATTTTAGAACTTCCCTTTTTCTCCCTTCTTGGTGAAGTGCAACACTTGACAATACAAATTTCCTCCAAGTTGCATCTTTCATTATATTAAAGTTCCATGATGAGAACAAGAATCAATATAAAGATGGTGTTACCCATCAAAATACAACGATCTCTTTGAATCATGATTTATGTGCTAAAAAAGACACACCAGTGGAAGCGACGTATAGAAAGTTGCTCCAGATTTCTAACACTTGACAAACCCACCCCTTTTTTTAGAAAAATCAGTCCTAGGTTGAATTTATTTTGGAGTCAAAGTTACATCTTGATTGAGTGGAAGTTTTCTCATGGAACTTTATTTTCAAAGGTTCTGGTCTATTCTAAAACAACCCAAAACAATAAAATTTAAAAAATGAGGGGATTAAGGAAGCACACTCTATCGTAAAAAAAAAGAACTCAATGTTGAGTTTGTCCATGAATGAATGGACTCCAAAGTGAACATTTGGTGTTAATCTCCTCAATCTTTTCTCTCTTTATCAGAAATAATGCTTGCTTGTTGTGTAGTTGTCAAGTTGTCAACTCGTACAAGTTTAGTATGTGCTTTGTAATGATTTAATAAACTTTTATGTTGTTTCTAAGAGGAGCATGAGAAACGATTGTGAACTGAGGAGTTTCATTGGGAAAGTTTTAGTGAAGATTTTGTATTTAAAGACATCCTCATGTATCATTTCATGGAGCACATTGGAATATAAAGATGCATCTTTGAGTGTGGAGTTTTTACCTTGTATGGAGGTATTTACCACTATAACCTTGGTGTCCCATTGTTGTGATTTTGGTTCTCCTATTTATTTCTTTATGGGTTGTTTTAGGAATTAAATATTTACTGCAAAATTTTTACATGGTATCAAACCAACACATGCTTAATCTCTCCCATGAGGGAGGTTTGTGGATCATGTTTGCAGGGCATGTATTTTCCCATGGAAGTCCCCAACAAGGACATAATTGTAGCTCTATGAAGGAATAAGAGAGACCATTGGTGTTGTTTGTGCTCATAATGGTGCTTGATATTAGAGATGGTGAGAAACATGTAGTTAAAAAAAATGGCCATGGATTTTCTTGTTGGTGTCGTGTGCATTTTAATTTGTTGGTGGCATGAAAATTCTTGTATGACAATCTCAAAGTTGT
>ML820852.1:251973-269791 GCA_009831015.1 Picea engelmannii
TTTTTTACTTTATGAACTCTTGGACCTTTAGCACCTGTCCTGGTTTCCTTCGGGCGGGACAGGGGCTTCTCAGTTATATGTATTACTGCTAAAACTGCTATTAGCCCCTTAGTCATACTGGTTTCCGGCAGTATTACCGACAGTATTTTTTGGTGGTTTTTAGCCTTGACTATGTATTTTTGTCTAAGTTCTGTGCTTATCTAATATAGAAGGTACTACTCTTTTTTATTTAAAAAAAAAAAAAAGTAGTATATGGAACTTTTATAATTGTATGTGCCATTGTATATTTGTTGAACTTAAGTTGTTGAATGCTTTAAACTTCATGTAAGAGGTTCTGAAATTGATCCCCCAAACTAGCAACTTCTATTGCATGCCTTGATATCCCTAAATTAACCACCATATAAATTTTCATGAAGTTTCTAAGTTAATCCCCCTAACTTGCAACCTCTATTGCATACCTTGATATCTCTAGATTAGCCACCATATTGCATGCCTTGATATACCTAGATTAGCCACCATATAAGTTTTCTTAAAAAAAAATTTATTACATTCAAAGTTTATCTAACAATAATATTTTAATTTGAGTTAATATTATATTAACCTTACATAGTTAATATTATTCATATGGTTTAGAACATATGCCATTTCTTGTTCCCAAAGGTGTGTCTGTACAAGCAGACAATATCAACTCTGCTAAATACATATTCATAGACAGTTGTATTGAATAAGTCCTCTTGTTGAACTGTATGGATTTATGGCCATCTTCCCGTACAAAACTACTTTATTTTATCCTGAAGAAAATGGTACTATCGTTCTTGCCAAAAGTGGCATGTACAATTTGGATATTTTTATCATCATGGTTGAGAATTTTTATTTGTGAATGCGATTTTGTTTTCATGAATTGATGGTTTTAAGTAACGTTGAAGTGTCATAAAAGTTAGAATTTGAATTGATGATTAGAAAAAGATTAAACCTCACACTGACCAAGTGCTTAAGACTTAAACTTATATAACAACATTGATATTAATATTTACAGTTAATAATTCAAACCTGCAGTTAATAATTCAAACCTGTTTATCTAGTTATTGAAATCCAACCATTCGAATAACAAAACATACAAGGTCAGACTGTGTATTGATAGACAGAAAATGGGAAAGAACGAAACAGACTACTTTGGAAAACGAATAACCAAAGCTGAGTTTAGGGGCACAAGAACACTCACATCAACCCAATCAGAACCTGTTCGCTCCGAAAAAAAAACACAGTATTTTACCTATTTATAATGTCAACTGGCACGTTAAGAAAAGATAAATCCAGTTAGACAAAAGGGTCTGCTTCTAAGTTATTACCTGAGAATGCCAAAAAAACAGAACCATCATAGTTTTATGCCTTTTTCACCTTTATCTAAAAGGTTGCTTTCATACTTTTCGTATTGTTTGGTAACACTGCTTTGACGCTTTGGAATGTCCAACATCAAATCAATAAAAGAGAACAGAGCCATAACTCCATAGACGTTTTAGCATTCTACAAGAACAGCTGAAATACTAGGGGAGAATTACTACAATTTGAACTTACACAGCAAAATCACTCTACTTGTATGTTGAGAACTAATCACACATTTTACCAAACCTACCCATTACAGCGAAGCTAAACTAGCTTCAAAGGAGACCTCAGTTTCAGATATCAAAACTAAGCGTCTTCCAAAGAACTCTCTCCTGAAATATGCAATATAATGGCATAAAACTGCTTTCTCCAAGTAGAAGTTTTTTCCAAATAATAAAAAATTTGCATAAAACAGAACCTTGCAGGAATAGTTACCCCGGAAACAAGGAAACATGAAAGTTTACCAAGTCAGCATTCTCTTAGTGAAAATATAATTTGGACTTAAGTGAGTGACAAAAGATACCGACTTTCGCAGTAGAAGGGCCTCAACAAACTTCCGAGTTACAGTTAGCATTGCTTATAAATCTTATTAGCCTAAAACAGCAAGGAGAAATATCTTTAGGTTGGAAGACCTCCGTTCTAGGTTACATGGCAACAAAATCAATTTTCCCCTTGCTCTTCTCCATAAAATCTTTTTCTTTTGGTTGAAGATGGATCATGAGCTTAGCATGTCCGTTTTGGCCCCAACTTCAAGAGTATATTTATCTTTCTTAAAAGTAAGCATTCCTGGCTGAGATCTGATCTAAAAGCAGAAAGTCAAACTTGTAACTTGACATAGGGTCAAGAATAAGAAGAATCATTCTATTGTTTTTGAAACATTATATGGATTATCCGCTATGTAATTGAAGCAGGGCATCATTTCATCTTAACAGAGTATAATATACATCATTCCTCTATCACTTCTACATATCAAATTAGTACACTGATTATTTTCTGTCCCTTATGCAAATAACTGAAATATGTTTCATTCAAGAAGAAAATCGGTACTCAGTATGCTAACAATTGTTTGGACTCCAAGAACAAACTTGATGCAGGATCATCCTGCTATCTCCCCTCAACTGCAGTCGTGGTTTCCTTTTAAGATTCCTTACAGCTTAGCAGAACGACTAGTGGAAGAAAACCACACTACATGATGTGAAGAAAGCAAAACTGATCAGGGAATATTGGCGCCAACAAAGAAACGTGGACAGAAGGTGAGCAGGCTACTTCTACAACCCAACTGTGGCAATTCCAGACGGACATGCCATCAATTGATTTTGAGATCTGTTACGATCCACCAGCATTCTGTTAAGATCATTAAACAGGAGTCCAGAGGGGAAACAATCCCTGGTTTGGTGTAGATATATATCCAGTGCTTATAATTGCCATAAGGGAGATAGAGAATGTGCTCAGAGGAGCCATACGCTCAGAGAAGCCTTAGCATGCCTGTGAGCTTTAATTTTTTGCTAGAAGCCATTGTTGGTCCTATATGCCAGTTTAGTAATCTGGGGAGTTTTCTTTGTATCAAGGTTTAGAGATAATGGAATAAAGACAGTTTTTGTAATTTTTGAGCGTCTAAAGATTGGTGTTGACCCCTGTAGATTGTTCATCCTAACCTGAATATTTTAGTGGTTTGCAACCATAGATATTACAAGTGTTTGCAGGAACAGAGCATCGCTGCATTCTTACTAATTCTCTTGTGCTGCAAGAACGTGTTTGCAGATTTTGAGATTGGAGATCTTCTTTTGATCCCTCTGCTATAAAGTTTGCACAGTCTATTCTCGATTAGTTACCAACCCCTTTTCAGATCATGGGAAGCATTCTTTGACTGTTCTGTTAGGTTTGAACTGGTGGTGTAGACGAATCCTTGTTAAGAATTCCAAATTTGAGCATAATGCATACTTGGCACAGGGAAAATATGAACCTGAAATGTTTTGTATACACTAGCTTGAGCACTCTAGTATTGTTCACAGCAAATGAGAAGATCCACTGATCTACATCGTCTTTCACGAAATACATTACTTATTGAATCACAGTGAACCTAAAATTGCTTAAGAAGGTTGGAAGTTTTTCAGCATAAACGCATGTAAAAAAATAGTTATCAAATACACCACAATGGCAACCCCAACAACGCAAAGAGAGATGTTTATGATTTTAAATGCTACATGCAGAGCCTGGCCGAAAACAACCATCCATACATTTCAATCAAGACAACTAATAGATAGAATGAATACAATTACACCAATAGATGTGATGAAGTATAATCCATGAAATTGCGAAGTTTGAGATAACTGCATTTAAGAAAAAAAAATGCCACAATGGCATTTTTGTCCAGATAGACAAACCCTTCATACAATTCTTTCAGGAAAAGGGATGAAATTAAAGAATGTAGCTATTTCCGAGCTACTGTAAATTAATAGCAAATTTGAATATACCATAGGTGAATAGTAATAAGAAATAAGTTAACTTCCAGCTCCAAATTTATGCAGAAAACTACAATTTCTCTCTACTATTTAGAGATAAAAATAGAATTGAACAAAAACAATTAGGCTATATCCTGCAGTAGTACCTCCAAAACATATTCCTATTTTGCACTCTCTCAAAAGATGTGACCGGGTATTCCAGAGCAATTCTTTTCTGCTCCGCAATCACTTATCAACTAGGCATCGAAAGGAGTTTCTTTCACACCATTCCCTCCCTCGCTTAGAAACCTCTCTTGCAGATAAAACAACAATAATTTCTGCAGCGCAGAGATCTCTTTAACCTTGCCTTCCAACTCACCTACTCTGGCTTCAAGCTCTCCTGCTCTTTCATTCATTCTTGTATCCAACAACCTTATGAGCTCATCTTGAATCACCTTCTGTATCATCTGCGATCTCTTATACTCATCCACTTCCTGAAGCCACAGATCTGCGAACTGGCAATCCTTCCAGGCCTCGAACCATGGACCTCCCATTGTATAATGTATAGCTTTGGGAAGATCCTTGTCATCAATCTCATTGTGACCAACAAGAAAATTCCAGGTGTAGGGAATGGATCCAATATCATTGTCATCAAGCCAAGTGAATCTATGCAGAAATGCCCCAGATTGGGAATTCACAACAGAGGGTGTCAAAACTCTGTTCTTGGGGTGCTTGCAATTATACAAAACCATAGATGACCAATTCTTTCTAGGGTAAGTAGTCTGCACAACCCCATCCATTTTTGTAGCACTCTTAGGCTTGTAATCGTGTTTGACACACATTATAGCATACTTATCATCAATGAACTCAGCTAATTCCCTAATGTCAACAGTATAGAGAAAATCACAGTCTACGAACATAGCCCAACCCTCGAACCCAGCTAGGAATGGAGTCAAGAACCTGGTAAAGGAGAACTGGGTGCTCTCAGTGGGATCCCTTGTTCGCCAGTAAAGCCCAGCCCTGCGGAGATCCTCCTGTTTGATGGGGATTACTTCAACTGGAAATGTGGCATGTTTCAGTATCGAATGCCTGCAGACCTCGTAGGCAAGATCCTCACGGGGATCGTAACCCACAAAGATCTTGAGCTTTGGAAGCACTTTTCCACTCTTGGTAATAACAGGCCCCCCCATGATGCCTGCTCGAGGCTGTGGTGAGATTGGATCCCGCGACCTCTGGTCCTCCTGCATCTTCTGCTTCGGTTCTGGAGATTCGGATAAACTCGGGGCGGATGCTGCGAATGCCAGCCCCATTCCCAGTCCCGCTACTAGGATGCCTCTGAAAGCCCTATCTGAATTCGAATGTGAATGCCTGACTTCACTACTGAAAAATCTCGGCGGAGGAATGGAGGGCGAGGGGGATCGAACCTTGGCACTGAGCGATGATGTCAAACGCCAGATCTTAGTGAGGTTCTGACGGAATTGAGCCATCGTAGCTAGTTGGAGAAAGGGAGAATGATCAAATCACAGGGAGATCGAATTTGGTCTTGAGATTTGAGACTTGGTGCGGGGATTTATTGCTTTGTTTTGGAAGATAAGAAGGTGGGGCGGATCTTCCTCTCATGACCCCAGCTCATACTGTCAAGTGGAAGATCTCGCACTTTGGACATCTGGAACTGGGAATTTACGCACCGCCTTCTGGAACGCGGTTTTGGTATTTGGATCGAACAAAAACTAACGACTTCTAAGCACACTGAATTTCGCTCACATGCAGACCACTCCTTACTTCCTTCTCTGGAACAACAGTTTCATTCTTATGCCTTTACCGAATTGCGTCTACAGATATGGTTATAGTTAGTATATGCTTTATGCATGTTTTTATTATCTGTTTAATGTATTTGGTTTGAGGGTTTATTATGGCTTTGACCCATATTCGCTAACGCAAGTAACAAAGGTGGTTAGTTGGATACTTTTCTCATTAAGTTCAAAGCATTTAACCACTTAATCTTTTGATATTTTCTCTCATTTTTTTTAATGAGGTTTAATGTAAATATGTGGAACACTCAACCAGTTAATCCACACGTATTTTCTCATATTTAATAGAGAGGTTGCTTAGGACACATATCCAATTAATACATCAAGTGAAAGATGCAACATAAACACTTTAATCCACTATAAACACTTTAACCCACTAACACTTCATCTTTAACCCACACAACCATTTAAAATAACCTATCAAATTATTTTGTTTTGAAATCCAATAAAAATTATTTTGAATTAATAAATAGTCAAATTGTTTTTCCCAAAAGATCCCTTAACCCACAAACAAGGTATCTAAGACATCAATTTAATGTCTAACTTAACTATAAATTTTATGTTATGTATATTGTATGCATGTTTTTATTATTTGTTTAGTGTATTGGTTTTGGTTTAATGTATTTGGTTTGAGGGTTTATTATGGCTTTGACCCATATTAGTTAACACTAGTAACAAAGGTGGTTAGTTGGATACTTTTTTCATGAAGTTCAAAGCATTCAACCACTTAACCTGTGGACGCTTCCTCTCATTTCTTCAATGAAGCTTAATGTAAATATGTGAGACACTCAACCAGTTAACCCACAAGCACTTCCTCACATTTAATAGATGGTACTCCTTGTGAGGCGTTGCTTAGGACACATATCCAATTAATATGAAAAATGCAACATAAACACTTTAACCCACTAACACTTCATCTTTAACCCACAAGCACTTCCTCACATTCCTCACATTATGGTACTCAATGTGAACATGTGGGGGTTGTTTAAGACACATATCTAATTAATATATCAAGAGAGAGACGCAACATAAACATAAATACATAATAGTTACATGATATATACTCCACAACCATTTAAAATAACCTACCCTAAATTTTGTCTTGAAATCCAATGAAAATTATTTTGAATTAAGAAATAGTTAAATTGTTTTTCTCAAAATATCTCTTAACCCACAAAAAAAAACAAAAAATCCAAAACACCAGTTTAATATCTAACTTAATCATAATTTTAAAAATAAATTATTATTATTTTATTATTATTAAAAAACTAAAAAATAACTTTATAAACATTTACACATATAAAAATAAAAATATCCTAAATTCTTTTGAATTTCAACATATGTTTAATGGCTTCGCATTCATTTTAACTTTGAAATTATAACATATGATTAATGGCTTCGCATTCATTTTGACTTTGACTTTGAAATTATATAGATTTATCTTGTAAAATTGTTTGAAAATAGTCTATAAATATAAATATATTTGAATTTTTATTTTTATATATTAAAATAATTTGAAAATAATTTTTCAAATATAAAAAAATAATGATGGATGACACTTAATATTTGTTTAGATAAACTAGTTTATCAAATCTTTAAAAATAAAAATTACTAGATTTATTTTAAAACTTTATTTTTATAAAAGAGTTTAAAAAAGATTTTTAAATTAGTTAAAATGAAGAATATAAATATTATGATAAATATTATGGAATTGTAATTTAATATAAATATATGACAAATATTTTAAAAGAAAAATAAATAAATAAATATATATATATATATATATATATATATATATATATATATATATTTTATTTATGTTAAATTTGAATTTATTTTTAAATGTTATTTATTCTTTATTTTAAAATTTTAAAGTTTTTCCCTGGATGGGGTGATAACTGGACAATAGCGTGCATGGGGGAGGGAGGTGGGCAGTTGGACACGACAGGCCACATGCCTTACCACCCACACATCACCTCTTGCTACTTAATGTTGAGCCTTTATGCTCAGGGGCTCACTTACCTCGGTGAGTACTAGCTCCAGCGCCTTCAGCGTGTCATTCACATCGGTGCAGTTACGACGACGGGATTTGATAATTGCAGGTCTTGTCACTCAGGTTGGCTCCTTTGGATTTATCACTTGCCGTCGAGTTCTTTTCTCCATCACAGTTTTCTTTCCTCTGCTATGCTCGACTTCGACCCTCACTCACAGTCCATTCCTCCCTTCGTGCTCTCGATTTCCTTCCTGCACTCTATCCTCCTTCTCCTCACCATCCTTCTAATGTCGAGGCAAAGAGGTAAACCAAAGCGCGGTCCAAAATGGTATAACGCCTATGGGCGAGGACGCCAGCGTCACCCTGGCCTGCAATCCTGCTTGGCTCATCCTACCACCTCGGGCCTTGCCCCTCTGTCTTCCCCTAGGGCTTGTAGGTCGAATGGTTTGATAGCCAGGGCAATTCCCTGGGTTTCTCGTCCAGCGCCATCTTGGATGAGCCTTCGAATTCATAGCCCTCCACCCAAGCAGACACTTCCCTGGCTGCTACACCTCTCCGTCCCACCACTTCCCCTCAGAAGAAACCCTAATTAGTTGGCTAATAAACCTAGAAGACAAGTTGACTCAAGAGAATGACTTGTATTAGGTTATTAGCCTCTAAGAGAAGAACTCGGCTAAAGGAAATGTTATATACTAAAGAATTAGTACCTAGAATGAGAAGTCGGCCCAGGCAGTCTGTCAGAATTAGTATAAATATAGGAGGCCAATCTTCATTCTTGCTAGTATTCTCAGAACTGTGGAAGCAACACTTGTGCGCACTGCAGTTGGCCAGTTTGTGCGCAAGTTTGGAGGAGAGTTGTCGTTGCAGCTGTTGCGGGTAGCAGATTTCGGTTTTGGCTTGGTCTCTCTCTTGGTTATGGTTTGGACTTTCTGATTAGCTCTTGTTACTCTTGTTTGGTGCGCTATCCTTGGAGAAAGGTGTGCCACCTTTGTTTGGCTATCCAGTCTAGGGTTTGCTTCCAGAATTATTCTCTATCAAGGTTAAGGTGCTCGAGGGTGGCTTCGGCCTATGGTTGGGTGACAATAGTGATATTGTCTATGGTTAAACGAGCACATCCATTATATCTAATAATAGGCATTATGGATTTTGATTTATGAATTTTGGTGGACTTCAAGATGAAAGGCTAAGGGTCCAACTTTTCTTCAGTAGAGTGTGCATGATACTTTTATATGGATGGAGATGAAATTCAAGCACTCGATATGCTAGGGTGACCCCTTAAGGAAATAATCATGATAGGGAAAAGGAATAGGGGGGAGGGAATATTAAGTCACTTTTTCTTATGTATTATGTTCTTTCCTTAAGATCAAAAGTGAGTGATGCTTCTTATAAACCAAACTGCGAACTAGGAAAAACCAATAGCCGACAGGGGGATCATAGCATAACAGGTGGGAAGGTCCTCAATGAAATGACATGATCTGTGATTTCTAATAGTGTAGTGGGTGGGTCAGTTAAAAGAGAGAGATGTGACCGATCAAGCCCAAAATCTCCCATTGCACCACGGTCGGGTGGGGATAATATTCCATCAATCCTCTCTTTCTCCCAAAATGATATATTTCCCTCCCGAGAAATATATCAAGTTGGGCATCTTGCTTGATAGAGGAAAAATATCATCTGTTGGTCCTTAGACTTTTCTGAAACTTCTCGACATCGGGCATTCTTTCTTGAATGATTACCAATCAATTTCCACTAGATAATGTAACTCAATCAAATTTGCAGGAACATGTAGGACTTGTTAGATCTATAGGAACATGTACTATTTATCTCTTTAAGGTGGGTCGGTAGGTGCCTCACTAAAATAGGGTTCCAGAGAGACCTCTTGGGTTCAACCTAGGGAAGAGGAACTCAATGCCCACAACTAGCTAACTCATTATATATAGAGGGCAATAGATCGGTGTATCCATATTAGTCCATCTACCTATGTACGTAGTAGGGAGTAATCACCCACCCAACAATCAACAAGCATTCATTCCATTCATTTTCCCCCTTCATAGAGATAATGAGTAATCTCTTCCTTTCTAGCTAATGATAAGGTCTTTACTTCAATTGGAAGGATCCTTACCTGATTAGAAGGAAGGGTTGGTTCTTGTCGCCCCTATATAAAACAAATAAATAAGGTTATTGATCTCGAGTTAGATCATGATTCACCCTTCCTTATCAAGCAACATGAAAGGTATTTCAAGTTCAATTGAAAGAGCCCCAAAACCACCCACCATGCTCAAGGGAAAGATATTACCTGAGCATGAAGGGATGCTTTCTCTTTTAAGTTAGCTTGTAGTGGAAATGAGAAAGTATGTGTGCATGTAGGCTGGGGATCCATCCTAAGATCCTTCTTGGCTTAGTAATCCCATTCCCACTTTGAATTTAGGGCCACATGCCTTATTATCACCCCCCCCCTTTCTATATGAAATTATTTCGATCTTCATTTAATATCTGACTAAAATTAATCCCCTTTTTAACCTATCCATGCTCCTTGCATTATCTCAAGTTTTGGAAGGGAGAAATAAGGGGATTGCAGAGTGATCAAACAAGAGAGTCATCGCTTGTAATTATTTATGGCATGGTAGGATTCTATCAAACTTGAATGAAAATCAAGCAGGAGATGTGATAGAAGGCAGTCAGATGCACCCA
Source organism: Picea engelmannii (assembly GCA_009831015.1). Lineage (NCBI taxonomy): Eukaryota > Viridiplantae > Streptophyta > Pinopsida > Pinales > Pinaceae > Picea > Picea engelmannii. Next base: position 262,290 of record ML820852.1, read on the forward strand.
TTGATAGATAAAGAAATATTAGGGTTATTGGTGGCTCCTCTCCTACTTCCCATCTCACCGGGAATGACCATGTCATACATAGAGGGATATCGAATCTAGGAGCAAGGAAGTCAACAATGACAAAACAATTGGAATGGGGTTGGTCACTATGCTATACCACTCGTATGGGCTCAGAAGAGAAATATCACTCAGGCCCTAACCAATTATGAATGACTTGATGATGGGAAGAGAATAGCGGTGTTGGCTAGCTTTATGGAAAATAACAGTAAGAAAGATAGATGTTGTTGGTTGGGAAAACACTACTTCTGATCGATTCTTAGTATGATGGGAGGGGAATGGGTTGCTTTGGACCCACTCCTGCCTGGACCACAATCCCTCTAACCCTTTCCTTCCTAAGCAACACCTTCCTTCCCTGCCCGAGTGAGGTGCAGGTCCTTCCCCTCCCTACTCTAGTTATATAAGATGCTATGCATCATCTATACGGAGGACAAAGAATCGATCAAGCCAGGCACGCAGCTTCGATATGGGGTGAACAAATGAGTGACAAAGAAATAAAGTTCTCAAGAAAGAAATCAAAGGGGAAAGATAAGAATGAATCGATATTTTATGTTATTATTCATTCCTAATATTGATTTTGTTTTCGGGAGTTTGAGGATTCTCTCTCTCTTAATAAACGAGAATGGGAAATCCTGAAAGAAATTCGTAGACATTCCTTCTATTATAGAGACACCTTTTCATTCATGCCCATTCCCTTTCTTTCTTGGGATTTCTTAAGAGAATCCTCTCCCTTATGGTCTTTGTGTTCAAACCCTCACCCTCGTCACCCTCCCTCTGGTCAAGCATGAAATTTTTCCTTATGTCAGGTGAGAAATCCTTCATTTCCCGATGTGGCCAAGAAATCCTTCCTCGCCCTCTATTTCCATGCTCACAATCCCTCCTCTCCCTCCTAAATTTGGGAAAGTGGCTATGCCCCTCACTTTTATACTAAAAGATGAGTTGTGACTCATCCTACTTATCCTTGTCCTTCCAGGTTCCCTCAATTTCTCTAAGTCATCGTAGCTCACCTAGACCATATAAAAGGATTATCCCTTTCCCTTAGGGTTATCCCTTTCCCGTAGTGAGAAGGTTATACTTCAATGCCCCAAAAATATAGGCTTTGTAAGACTTTGAGGGGTAAGCTCTAGTCTCTAATCCATACAATAAAAAAAACTCGGATCATTTCTTTCGATACCTAGAGATAAAATAAAGAAAGAGAAGACATAACTCCATGAAAAAAGAGAACAACACTTCCTTCCTTCGTTTGTTAATTAAGGGGCATTTCAATACCTTACTGGCCACCCTGGTTTTACTTTCTCTCCCAATATATACTATTAGGTATGTAATTATGTGGTAGATAAGGGTCACATACAAGTGGTAGGTCCGTATAGAGTTTAATAATTTCATAATTGATTGTATCACGTCATTTTGCATCATATATATAATCTAATGTTTACCCTCTAATCGAGTATCAAATCATCTCTTAATATCATTAAAAATATATCATTAAAAAAAGGAGAAAAACAAATGTTCTAGGCAAGTCGTAGAGGATTTGAATCCTCCAAAGGGGAAGGCCCGTGCATGAAGAAATTCAATGATCCAACTTCATAGTAGCATCACTTTGAGCCAAGGAGATAAGAAACTTGAGTCGATATCAAAATGACCATTCTAGAAAAGCCAAGGAGATACAGCTGCTAACTGACAATATCCGACCTGGCATGCATTGTATGGTTGTCATAGAAATAGATAGGATGTGGTGTATATAAAAGGCCCTTGACTTAGCTAGCAGGGAAAGCATTTGATTCGCTAATGATCCTTTTGAAACCAGATAACTAGGAATCTAGATAAGTGTGAGTGGATAGCTCAAAGCAGGACGTACCATGATTGTTCCAAGTGCACCCTCAAGCAAGGTGTCGATTGGGATCACTATCTATTTGAGCGTCCTACACCTACAACCCAACCGGAAAGAAAAAACCGATGACTATAACCTTTCTATACCCCAATTCATGGTTTTTATATCCTTTGTGCCCTTACCATGTTGAAGTCTTTGGTATGTCTTTTTACTACTTCGCCTTGATTTATTTGTTACTTTTTAGCCAGCTTCAACTTCTTATTTTGGTGCTAAAGTAAGGGAAGGTGTATTACTTTTAAATTCTCCGTGGTGTTTTTCTCGTGTCAATACTGTGGTTTCATTCCCTGGTACATATTCAAAGTCTCATTTCATTGGTTGTTTCATTTTCTGCACGTTGGTTCTTTGAATTGTGGATCCTATTACTTTCTTCCCTATAAGGTTCAATTCCTTTTGGTCCTGTTTGATTATTGAATTAAGTGATATTCTACAGTGAGATCAGGTTATCCCAAGGGTCAGTTGATCCTGTTGCAGAAGGAGACATTGTTGAAGTTGAACCAGGATCAAAAGAAGGGGAACAACATGTTTCTTTCTAAGTTGGAGTATGATTAACTACGGTGTATCAATCGGCACTATTTTGCTATGCATTTTGAGCTAGGATTTCTTTTTTGGCTTTGGTTAATGATGTTGGTGGTTTTTTTACATCTTCCTATCATATCATAATCCCCCAACTACCTATAGATAGATAGATAGATAGGGGAGAATAAATAAGGGTGAGGAATATAGATATTGTATGGGTTTGGAAACTATGTGTACATTAATCTATCCTTCTGGTAGCAAGGAGGGTGGGAAGAGATATGGGTTCTTATTAGTCACATGATGAGTTGAGGGATTCAATATAGTATCTTGTTCGTCTATTAGTGGGGGGGAGCTTAGTGAGAGTGAGGTTAGTGGCTCTAGTTTGAATGATGATTTATGTGTGAAAGAAGCTCTAAGATTGGACTAATGAGGGATTTTTCCTAGTATATAATGGGAGGGTCCTAAAACTAAAAGAAGAAGATTCGTTCGAAGGTTCAAAAGTGGTTGTACGGGCCTTAGGTCACCTACTAACCTAGAAATTGAACATTGGAAATTGAAGGGGAGGTTAGGGCCTCTTACTTGTCTCTCGTCGATGGAAATACAATCATGGTTACATGCATGATAGTATCTAGAAGTCAATAGTCTCCACTGGTTATTGTCCAAATCAACAAAGTATAAATGAGGTGTCCTTGTGGGCCCCACCACCTTTTATATGGCTTAGTCACAAAGTTCCGAAAGCCCATGTAGGAGGTCATAAGATTTTTTTCAACACCATTTTCACCACTAGAATCACAATGTTTCCACCTTCAACAATGTATGCTCCATTCATTTTCACCAAAATTTCACCCCAGGGCAATTTCTTCCTGCCAAAGTTTAACAAATAGATACACAAGCTCACTAGCTCCATTTTTACACTGTTTTCATCACCAAATTTCTTATTATGAGAAAATTTTCACTGAGTATTCAGTTTCACATGTTTAGTTGATTTTGGGGAGGCTCTTTGTTAGTATCCTCGATGCATATAGTAGGGCCCTTATCCCTACCCCTCCAGGTATACTTTTTCAAACTGCTTATTATGAGCAATTTTTCACCCAGTATTCAATTTCACATGTTTAGGTGCTTTTGGGGAGGCTCTTTGTTAGTATCCTCGATGCATATAGTAGGGCCCTTATCCCTACCCCTTCATGTATACTTTTTCAAACTAGCATGACTATAGTCCCTTCAAGATCATCGCATTTAATAATATCACTCCCACAAAGTAAACCTTTATGGTTTTATTTTCCCAACTTCACATCCAACTTCACTTAGTTTCACATGCATTCAGTTGTCGTTGGAAAATAATACTCCACTCTCATGGGTTTCCTTGGTTTTATCTCCCCTTTTATTATCGACACCTATGATATTTTTCCCATAAAATAGGAGACTGGATAGTGAACATCTTAGAGAATGGGCCTCATGCCTCTTTCACATCATAGTGTTGACCCATTCATACTCTTAGCGGTTCACCCTTTTATGGTTGGTTATGTTGAATGTGATACCACATTTTAATTTGCCTCTCATCTCCCCCAAGAACAATAGACTATCTACATTCTGATTCATCATTCATTTACTCCCATGTAGACCTATTCAAAGGGCCCCTTCTTCTCATTCACTTTCACTACTCTTTCTTTGATCACATGACTGGCACACTCGTCTCTCTGTTTGTAACTTAGCCAAAAAATTCACATTCTTTCATTCATTAGAAATTGTAAAAAGTAAATTCTTAACGAAGGAATCATCAATATTCATACCATCACATTTGATGGAATCTCTTTTAATCCAATGACATTACTAGTCGCCCTTGGTCGAAGCATTTACACTAAATCACATGTGCTTTAGTTGCTTGCAATACCTCACATATCCTAGTATCCATCATTTTGATCGCCATAGTTTCCTTTATCAACTACCTATACATTTACATCCACTTACTTTTAGTCGTAGTTTGACATCAACTTAGCATATCTGATTATCTCCTTAACATCAGATCATCTTATGCCTAGTTGGTTTTTTATTGATGCCATTATCATCCGTCATTTATTCTCCTCCCAAGGGAATTATTGAGTCTCATCCTCATCAACTACCTCATCCATAATTATCAAAACCATCCCCCATTACAATTTAGTATCCGGTTCATCCTAAATGATTTTAGGGGACACCTTGTCCTTTGCAATCATGTCTTCATTCTTGTTGACAATAGCTCATGTTTTCTAGGAATGATGTTGTATCTCGATCCACGTTTCCAATAAAAATAGTGAACCTTGGATGGGATAGAGAGGGTCATCATTTCTCTCTAATTCCATTGACTCCCCTGATGTTTGGCATCAACTCATTTACACATCAAGACATGTCATACATGACAATTGAAACTCCTAATTATAGCTATAGACCCTTGGGCTTGATAGGATATCATTTCCTCCAAGCATGAACACTTATCATAATTTCTCCCTTCAGGTTCCAGGGAACCCTCTCCTTAGAGAATTCGTATACTAATACTAGTGCCCCTAAGTGAGATGCATATTTCTACTTCATAGATTCTCTAGATGCAATATCATTAATAATCTTCTAGAAATATTATCATGCTTGGACAAGAGATTCAAGCACATTGTATTCTATTACAATGTATTTTGATCATTTCATGAGAATGGGACATTCCCACCTTGTTTGTATAAAGAGATAAATCACCTAAGGAGGTTTGGTTCCTTTTAGGTGAGTTTCATCGTGCTTCTTTGCAAGAAAACCTTGCCCCTCTCTCTCTCTCTCTCCAATGCATGACAAATTACAAGTATTTGAGATATAAAAATGATGATGTATTTCAGATATATGGTAGCTCTTAACCTCATACCTCAAGGGGAAACTATTATCACCTAAATTTCACTCATAAAGTTATTCAGATGATCATCGAGAAATGTCATTAATACAACATAAAAACTGATATTTTATGGAAATTATATAGCACCTCAAAAGAATATGTAAAAACATTATTAAAGTGGATTTTTATACACTTGCACAACCTTCCTTCACTGACACTAGCACGATTTGCATGGGATTTCCTTAGAAACTCATGCAAGTTATCTCGCTCACTTAAAGTCGACTTGCTCAACACAGTTAGGGAACTTGGTCTAAATCAAGAAAATCTAGGCTATTGTACATGAGAAATTTCAGTTTATGAGGAGTACCTGGTTCCAAGTGTCTCCATCAAGGCATTAGATCCGCAATTCAAACAAGATTCATTCACATTGAAACTAGTTTGCATTGATCTTGGGAATTATCCTATTAATAAGAGCCATGGATAGCATTCAAAGAGAGAGAAAATTGTGCAATGTTATGATGTAAAAATGAGATTGGAGATCGTATTATCTCGCTTTCTCATCTCAACAATCACTCTCATAGTTGTTTGAAGTTATTCCATTGAAGGAGTGACGACTTTTTTCTTCATACACATCATTGTGAGAGAGAGGCCACCAAAGAAGCAAAAGGGCATGCCAGGGAGAGTGTTGGAGCACACATGTGTCCAACCACTCTCCCCAATCTCCCCAGGGGAAAATTTTCATGTTCTATCCATTGGTAATACATTAGTATTGTTTCTTTCCTCAATTTCATTGTTTAATTTTTATGGTTGTAGTTTAGTTCATTTTTTTTTTTTGTATTTTCATGCATGTTTCTTCATTTCATGTCTATTGCAATAATGCTCATGTAACTGGTTTCATAAACTCACAATTGTTTGTTCTAGTATTGATTCCTAGCTATAATGAGGGAGTTTTGAATCATCCTTGTGAAAAAACACCCCAAACAATTCGTATGCACCATTGTGTGTTCAGTACATAAGAATCAATTTGTAGAACATGTTATCATGCACAAGTGCTAGGTACATGTATGTACACACCAATGCTTCTTGTATGCATAAAAACACTAAAAACCATTAATGCGTGAACATGTATTAGGGTGTTTTTAATTAATTGAGGATTAGTGCAAGCTAATGAGGGTCTCTCATGACATGTTAGTGGCAATGCAAACCTAGAAAAACAACAATCTATTAACTTGGAGGGATTATTCAAGGTACTTTTAGAATGAATTTGAATATGGTGTAAGAATATGAAACGTAGGAAATTGAATTAAATTTCCGAATATACAACTTTTAATCATAGAAATTGTGAATAAGTAGGTCAAATTTCGTTTTTTCTAACAGTGGTATATTATTTTTCCAACAAAATATAATGTATATGTTTTTTTTTTCGTGCAGGTGTTGAGTATATTAACGATGAAATTTCATTCTGAAACTTGTATACTTGTAGAGAACCTGTTTTTCTTGTGCCATGTATTTTTTGGAAATTTTTAATATTAATTTTATATATATTTTTTAAATTATCAAAGCCAACATATGCTTGAAATTACATCTTTTGTTCGTGCAGGATAAGAAGATCTTAACATGATCATAAAAATTTTATTTTATTTTTAGATCATAGGTATTGGTCTCCTCTAGTGCCGCATAAAAATCATTTGATAAATGGTTAAGCCGAGAAAAAGTTATAGTAGAAATAAGAGAGGTATGTATTCTAGGATTTTGATATAGGTGAAGACAAAAATAGATTAAAAATAGTAAACAATATTTATTTAAAAAAAAAATTATATATTTGAAATATGCATAGCTGACTCGATCTATGTCTATAGTTTCATCGACAACTGAATTGTTTATCCTATAGAAAAATAACGTCAAAGACAAAGATATAAAGGGGTATTCACAAAAATGGAGGCTTTTATCAATTTATAGACTGAACCACTAGGTTTGTCATCCCGAACCTAAATCTGAGCCAACCAAGTCAGCATACATATTATCAATCCTGCCCAAAAAAATTGAATCCAAAAGAGCGTGCACACATTCTAGGAGCGTGCATGCGTTCTAGGAACGCACACACGCTCTAGGAGTGTGCACATGCTCTAGGAATGCACACGCGCTCCCAATAATAATTTATTTCTTTATATTTGTCCTCCCTCTCCTACA
>ML820853.1:15279-37987 GCA_009831015.1 Picea engelmannii
TCTTTTAAAGGAGGCACACTTGTTGATGGAAGGCTTTTCTTGGCATATTTTGGCATTTCTCTCGAGGAAGGTTTACAACTAGGGTTTGCACCTGCTTTTCTTCATGATATGTAAGTGTTTTTCCTGCAAAACTTCTTGATTGAATGGTTGTAGGTTAGTATTCTTGCATTTACTTATAAATTTGCTGATTTTAAGACCCTAGGTGACAAGCACACAAGTAGGTCCTTGTCATATGTTCCCTTAGAGAGAAATTTTCAGCCATTGAGGAAGGAAGAAAGAGCCTAGCCTTTGCTACACTCTTCTTACTTCTTCCCTTAAGTTAGCTTTGATTTTAAAGGTTAAAAGGAGGGTGACATCCTAGGCCTAGGTTATCTACACCTAGGGCCGTCCATCTTTTAGGGTTTTAGTGATAGAGCCTTGCCATTGCAACACTTTCCCTCATTAAATCCTCTTGTTTTCAATATTTTTCTTTGTTGGCCATTTTGCCAAGTTTGACCTAAAGGAGGAGGAAAAAGCACGAGGCCTTGCTTAAGAAACACCGGAGTGAGCCTCTTTCCCCTAGGGTTTTGATTCTAGGGCCCTAGCATTGCAGCACTCTAGAACCCTTCCCTCTTGTCTTTAGCCTATTAATCCTTCAACCTTGCGTCCTCTCCTTGAATGTCTCCATATACCCTTAGGCATTGATCTTAGACACACAACGTTGAAGTCCTAGTGTCCAAAACAACTTTCAAAACTTTAAATTTTGAAACCCTAACTAACTAACTAACCCTAACTAGGCTGACGTCACACCTGAATAATCCATCTTGATGCAACACCTTTTGATTATAAGCAATTAGGTGATGATTCAAAGCATTTATTGAGTAAAGTATTGGTTGGATACATTGTTGGCTTTATCATCTCGATAGTTATTGATGAATTGATGCTTTTCCATAGCTAATTGACAAAACGTTGACCTCATTGATATCTATTGTTTTACATTGCTTATTTATTGATATCAGATGGTCATATGAAGTACTAACCCACTGAATTATGGCCTGCATATATTCTTTATTGTTGTCTTGTCCCGAGCAGGTGTTCTCTTTGGGCATACACTTCTTTATTGGCTAATTAGCCGGACTTTTTGATCTTGGTGGTAACCTGTGAGGAGGAAACTTTGACCTTGACTTTATACCTTAGCCTTTTCAAAACCCCAGGTTACCAGGGACGTCTCCCTTGGGTTAACCTCCCTAAATAGAAAAAACCTCCCCATTGTGGTGACATTGGGTGGGGAAGGTTCCTGTTACGCCAGTTTGGCCTCCATCCTTTAGCCTTTAACCTAAACTACAAACTGTGCGATAATAGGTCCTTTTCTAGATCTGATATCCTCTTGTCAAACCTTTGGATTTTCTCATTCAAGGGCTGATTTACCTCTTGTATTTTCACATTAATGGCCCATAGGTCTTCCAACCTTTCTCTTTCAGTGCTTTGCCGATATTGGGTCTTGCTTTCTTCTCAAAATGTTGGCAGCCTTTTCAAGGTCACATATTCAACCACTCCTATACCAATATCATCCATAAATGGTATCCCTATGGCCCATTCATCTTGCCAACACAGATTTTGTTGGCAGAACTAAAGTGTAATGTCTTTACAATCAAAATCTGGCTAATATCAAACTTCACAAGATGGATTAATAACCACGAGTGAATGGCTTTGGTTGCAATGCTTGGTTTACTTGCTTATAATACCCAACTCAATGTCAAACGATGAACACATGCACTCTACAATTCTGTCATACTATCTAAACAAGATACTTAGAATATCACCCTCGGTTTACTAAAATATTCAAAACCAACAATCTTAATAACAACACATTTTCCCACTACTTACATCATCAACTATACACAAGATGCAACAAGCTTTGTTCTTTTTATTTCTATCACCATAACCAAGATGAATTGAATATATATATATATATATATATATATATGAAGAGCCTGTAGGTAATTACTCAAACACATGGTCTTGATGGTGATAGGTTGTCAGTAGATATCAATGTTCACGGGCTTGAACGAGTCAAAGGGTGGCTGCAAAATCCACTACACATCGCTTGTGCACATTGTTTAAATAGAGCATCATCCAATGCACCTTATCAAGCTTACAATGCAATTAGAGGACTGTATAATGTAGAGAGATGCTTTTAATTGGTTCAAATAGATCCAACTTGATTTATCGATTATTGAGTGAATAGATCAAAGGGACAACCCACATCTTGGACAATGCACCCTAGAGCTTGTTAGGCATTGGATGGGGGACGTTGCACTTGGACATGATTGGGCACCATTCAGAGAGGTTATGCATCTTCATTCCACCTTGGACGTTGACCTTTTCACCTTGGACATTGAGCATATGGATGATGATGTCATGCGCTATGATGCTTTCATGATGATTGGGGTTGGCTTGCCATCGGGACACCACTTTGATGATGAGTTGGGGTCTTTGATGATGTAACATGACCTTTGATGAGGTGGTGTGACTTTCACCTTGCTTTACACCATCAGATGATGAGACATGGCTTTTGGAGGCTCTTTTACCCTCTTGGAGCTTGACGTCACCTTCCTTGGAGCTCCTTTGCACCCACACGTGTGATCTTGGATGAGATATTTTGGTGTATTAACATGTATTATTATCACGAGAGGCTATTTAAGGGGTTGGCCTTTACCTATCTTGTATCATGGATAACTTTGTATTTTTGGGGCTTTGAGGGGTTATAGCACTAGGTTTGCCTCATATAAAGAGGCTAGCGCTACCTCAAGGAAAAATCATAACTCACCACTTTTGAGAAATCACTCCTATTGCTCTCTTATCTTCTTTTCTACTATGAAGTACTTGTGCGCACCTTTTGGAGGATGATCTTGTGGATGCTTTCTTTGTTTTGATGGATGATCTATGAAACTAGGGTTTCCTCATGCATAGCGACTTGGTTTAGTAAGTGTTCTTTCCAAGTTTAAGAGTTTTTCTTGGTATATTTTGGTGAAATGCTCTATTAGATGGTTAATAGTTACACACTATCTTGTATCCTTGATTGTTTTGTTAAGAAACCCTAAGGAAGTATTAAGATTGTTTATCCCCTTCCCTTATTTTGTTCATCTAAATTCGGTTGAAGCATCTAGGGAGAAAGTTAGTGATTAAGATTGTTTATACCCCTAACCTTATCTCTTCTTTTGGTTAAAGCCTAGGGTTTATGATTGTATAAATTCTAGGGTTTAACCTAGTTCACTTGATCCTCTTGCTAGACACTCTAGAAGTAGGACAACACCTAGGGTTTATGATGGCATAGGGTTTAGGGTTTCCTTCCTACAATTTCAGCACTAGGCCTATGATGGTATAGCCCTAGGATTTGATTTTCACTTCTTATGCTCCTAGCCTCCTTTAAGTGTTGTTGCATAGACTCCATTTGCTCAAAGAGAGAAAATGACACTAGTCTCGTTTACTTACAAGTGATACAAAACCCTAAATCATCTCTCTCTCTCTCTCTCCCAAAGATTTTGTCATAGCTTTAGGACCTTGCATGTTGCATCTTCATGGTCTAACACCTTGCATTAACTGCTTGGAATCATCTCTAACATASTCATTGCTGTAATTTCTGAATTTTTAGCCATTRGGGTTTGCTATCTTGCATCTAATTAACATATTTTCATTCTCTTTTCTCATGCAATTGATGGYTAATGGTTTATAAGTATTTTACTTGTTATTGGGCATATTTTCCATGGTCTTCTTGCTGATTTTAGAGCTAATTCATTGTTGCTGTTATAAAACTGCTATTGCTGAAGTAGACTATCTTTGTTCCAAGTTTTATTACAACAATCTTTTTCTCTTTCATAGTTAGAGTATCAGCCATTTTCTTTTCTTTTTTGGTTAGTGTTACGGGACATTTTACTTTTCAAAATGCAATATCGATTGTCACTTCTTCCACACACATACAATCCATCTACCTTGTTTAATTCACCCTAACGTTGACCTTAACCTTGACCTAGCTAATCAAGTAACCAAAATATGGTGCCGTATACTAACCGTTGGCTTGCTATAGGATCCCTTGAGGTTACAAAGGAAGCCTCCCTTGTGTTGGATACTTATCCGTCACTAAAACGAGGGAAGTACTTGCCTAGGTGACAGTGGCAATTACTTCCATATGTTACACTGGTTTAACATCTTGGGAAGGCTTTGCACAAGTGCTAGATTTTGTGATAACACAGCCTTCACATCAACAAAATTTGTAGTCATCTGTTATTTCTTTTGTAAAGTTATTAACTTTTGTATCGAGGAGGGGGAGTGGTGGGATAGTAAATCTAAGAAATGTTATTTTCGTGTTGAGGGGGATGTTGTAGTATTAACATTCCGATAATATTTATGTGAAAGATCTGATAATATTTATATTAAAAATCATAAATGCTTGTGTAATGATCACTTTATATTAGTTACATTTGAGCAATGCAATATCTAAGGTTAAAGAGGTTAGGTGGTTAAACCGTCATAACTACCTAGTGATGCTATAAATATGTAATGCAAGACATGGTATTTGGTGAGAGATGTATATGCTTCAGTGTCAAGTTTCAACATTAATAAATCTGTATGTTTTTCTCTTCACTTTCGTGTGTTTCTTCACATATGTGTTTGCCTCTACAAAATCAACATTTCAAAGTACAACTGCATATTAAGCTGATCTGATCATGTCTCAAATGTAAACCATAATAATATGCCAAGGGCCACATCCTTTCACATAAATTAGTTTAATTTATGGTAAAATGGAATAGATGCCTTAATTGTATATTTTCATTCATTGAGGCTTATTAATAAAAATGTTATTTTTTAATTTAGGGTGGCCACAATAGCTGCATGTGCTGTACCTTTTCTTTCTTTGAGGAATTTCAAGGGTTGTCCTGGTAAATAAGGTCAATGCTGTTTCTAAACTTGAAACAAAAAAAGAAAAATAGATTGCTGATTTCTTTCTTTTCTAAACTTTCAAGCACTTTTATACTACAGGTTAAGATCTTGATTGTGATGTTTTGTGGGTGTTATATCTTGAGAGGATAAAACTGATTCCCAAGTGTTACAATCCTTGCTCATCCTCCAATAACATATGTGGGATTAGGCAATCTATTGCATGGGACATTCCTATTTCTATTTTATCTTGAGTAGAACCACGTACAGGAATAGTAATTTCATTTTATCTGCTTATCCTTACCATCTCCGATAATCTTGATTTGTACCCTTTTTCAAATGGTTTGATATAACCACCAGAATAACTCTGGCAGTATATCAACGCCTTACTTTAATGCATTGTACAACCTTCTGTATAATATATTTTATTTATTTGTTCTCTTTTTGGACTTGAAAACTGTATTTTATCATATTGTATTATCTTGCTTTATATCTTGATGACTAAAGCATGGTGCTTTCATTCAGGTGCCTTGAATATGATATCAGGGAAAGAGAACTTGAAGAGAGGGTAATTAAGCCTACTTTACTATTTTACTATGATGTGCATATTAAGATTGATCTTGCTAACTGGATAATGAAAATATGGCCTGATTATATGAACTGCTTTTTCTTAAACAGGTTAGGGGACTCGAGAATGAACTGCAAGAAATTCAGCGCGAGTATGCAAAGCTATTGATCGAGTCCCAATCACTAAGCACCGTGAAAGAAGAAACATAGCCGATGGGAGTGCTAGATTTCTTCTCTCTTTAGCAGAAATTTATAGTTTTTTGTAAACTCACAGTTAATCATATCATTAGCATCACCAATTTCTTTTACCTGGTAATTGACCTGCTAATTGATGTTCCTTTTGCCAGTAGATTTTACTAATTGATGTTACTAATTGTTTTACTGGCTCTTAATTTGTATGATTTATCTCAGTAGTTCAACATCCATGTGTTAGCACATGTTACCAGGCTTCTTCTACATTAAGTCGTCCATGATAGGCTAAGTTGGTTTGTCATAAAAATCCTTGATTTAGTCAGTTTCAGGTAAAACTTCCTTCATTCCTGTGGATATAGTAAGATGAAAGTATGGTTTGGGATTTATCAATATGTAATTTTCTCATAAGCAATTTTCTCAGTTAGAGTGCATCTATTTCGTCCTGTAATATCCAGAAGGCAGTCTGTATAAACTTTTAATTCTGTAAATAAATATTCATATCAACAATTGCTGTGCTGTCTGATGTTTTTAATATCAATTACCAAAATCAGCCTCTTCCTGCATGGTGGGGGTACAGTTACTTTTAGCAAAAAATTATCCACTTGTATCTGAAATAAGGGATTTAAGAAATATGCTTGGAATGGTGATAAACTGCCTTCCATTAGATGTTTTCCATGTCATATGTTTTGTTCACGAACATCAACTATCTCTCTGATTCCTCAGCTGCATCTGTTGTGAATTCAGGTGGAGATGGGTGTTGAAGGTAAACACTGAATCTTTCTAGCTTACAAACAAGATAATAGCTAGCAGTTTCCATGTTCTTGACACTTATTGTTCTTATGCATTTTCCTATGTTGAATTGATTTTGTGCTATGCTCATGGGCATGCTCACCTTTTTACTGTTTATGTTGTACTAGGTCAGCATATGTACACGTTTTGTTTAGATCAGTTAATTGCTTGACAAGGCCGATCTACAAACTGTCAGTGATGTACCACAAACCATTGAGTTTTACACATACAAGCGCGGACAAGAATACATACACAAGAATAAGAGTGGATTGATTCATTAGAGGATGCAATATTTTATTACATAGTAGGAGATAGGAGTAAGTTATGTAACTCCCAGATACCTAACTATTAACCATAACATTAATGGCTACATTAAATGCTCCATTATCTCATCACTTTATTCCAACATTTATTATTCGTTTAAGTTCTAATACATCGAAGGTCTAAATATGACCATTATCTTCGACACGGTTCCATAATTGTTATTTTTTACATGCTTGTTCAAGATACGAAAAGACAGGCTTCGAACAAGCAACATGCTTGTAGTCCACAAGATAAGATCTTCAAAATAACAACTAGAAGTGAATTGTATCCGACAAGGTTGATGAAGTACAATTTACATTACCATCATTTTGTTTCATTGTTGACTCACCAATGGAATGAGAGCCAATGTTGGCTAAATAGTCAGTGTTTCCACCATTGACATAGAACTTGGCTTGTCCATTAAACTCACCTCCTCTACATCTTGGTGGTCCCATTATCACTCAATCTTGCACTCCAATGCAAAGTCATCACAATGTACAAAATGAATGGAACATTAGAAGTGTTACTACTGTCACCTAGGCAACAACTTCTCTTGTCTTAGTGAAGGATAAATTCAACAAAAGGTAGGTTTCCCTAGTAGTTTTAAGGACTATTAAGGCAAGGCAATCAAGTCTAAGGCCTCCTATGTAGCTGTCCAATTTTACCACCAACTAGGTATATTTAACAAGTTATGGATTAGGTGGTTTTTCAAGGTAAATTTCAGATTTTGGTTTGATATGCTTTAAGGTTGAGTTGAGGGGGTTTATCAAGTTATTATTTAATGCAAAACAATCCCCAAACAAGATGGATTTGAAAATTACTTATAGTTGTTATAAAACTTGTATAAAATATAAGTAAATTGCATCATAAGACAACTTATAACAGATATACAATTCAACCTCTTAAATAGATTGTAAACAAGTAAAAGTTAGGGCTAAAACAATGGATAAAACTAGGGTTTAAGTAATTTATTAGTTCTGAAAATTTAAGAGCATATAACAGCCAATAAAACCAAGATGTCTAACCCTGAAATTGTTGTAATATAAACCAGCTGTGATGATTTTCCAAGAGATGATTTTAGGTTAAAAACATGAAAAAAACCTTCAAAATTCAAAGTCAAACCTTAGACGTCTAGGGGTTTTTATGGCTGGAAATTAAACATAAGTTAAACAAACCCTATATTTACCTTAAAACAAAGATAAAAAGTGAAGTTTTGAATTTTAAAACAAATCTTGTATTTATTTTAAAACAAAGATAAAAATTGAAGTATTGCATTTTAGATTAACAAGATGGGAGAAGACTAATGGTGCCTACTATTTTTTTTGCGCATATGAAGTCAACTAAGGACTCCCTTGAGAGGATGTAAGTAGATCTAGCATGATATCTAGGGTTGTCCACTACAAACCCTAGAAGATCCACCTAGTGCCTTACAAACTTTAAGATGGTTCAAAGGAAGATACTTTATTAGTAATCTTCCAAGGGATTTTAAAACAAAATTTGTTCAAGAAAGACACCAATAGAGTGCACTACCGCCACTAGAGAAGTATAGCTACAGTTAAAATCATTTACACACAAAATCTAACAAGATTAAGCGAAACCACTTACTCAAGGAATTGTTTCATCCATAAAACCTTAGTCGAGCATTCATGAAAATTGAAAAACAATCAATAAGACATCTCAAGAAGTTGTTGTAGTTATCAATCCATTATAGAAAAAAAACAAAACAAGTAATTGTTCTCCACAACTCCTAACAATGATTTACAAATGATATGTGATTTTCTATTTATATGAGATCTAGTATCCTTCTCATTAAAATATCAATATTTTTCTAGTTTAAACCCTAAGAAAATATAATAATGCCATTATCTGTATACAAATCATAGAGATAAGACCATAATACATAAAAAAAATTCCACGATACAAGTGTGGATAGGTTAACAAGAACCCCAATGATGATTCCAAGATAAAATAAAGTAGCTCAAAATGCTACAACGTCCACCATAATGCATCCTCAAGCTCACATGCGTGGTCTCCCAAGGTGGATGGCTCACTAAAAAAGGTGTGGAGTGCCATGTGTAGGGGCTCCAAAGTGAAATGTTCCCTCCAAAGAGTGCAACGTTTCATCCTCCAATTGTAAAGTCACTTCCAAAAGGTGCAATGTCTCCTCAAAAAGGTGTCATGTCCTCTCACAAGGTGCTAAGTCATCTCAAAAGTGTGACATCCTCAAGGAAAGCCCAATGCCATCCATAAAGTGTGGGGCAACCTCCATTAATTGTGTAAAATGGTCTCCTCAACGTTCTCCAAAGAACCAATGCTGATATCCATGCCATGTTTATGCAAAGTACATCATCCAAGGAGGGGTTCAAGTGACCCAATGTGACCATCAATTTGGGGGCACATACACAAGTCCAATACAACATAAAAAAATGAATCATGTCAAATGTAAATGCCATTAGGTAAATCACATTGAACATCATCTTCAAATTTCACAATAACTCATAATTCATACAATTTGTTGAGTTTGCACTTGTGTTGGTTGCTTTGGTTGGTGTTGCCTCCGTTTTGTAAAATTTCAAACCCCAACCCAGTTTCAGCCTCGCTGATTTTTCAGCCAATGTTTAATGCCTAAACTCAGTTTTATAACAGCGAATAAAACTCAACAAAAAATAATTTTCAGAATTGAAACATGAGGATTCTGAACATTGTTTATAACGCATAAATAAAATATCAGCAACACATAAAGTCAACAAAAATATTGACACAGATTTTTGGTCTAACAACGACACTGGAAAAACCCACAACGGGAAAACCGGTGAGAGGACTTTTTATTATTTATGGGCTTCTGAGAAATTCTTTTACAACATATTCATCTTTAGAAATTACACAAACTTATTTGCACAGTCCTGGAGATTGCTCCTCGATATCTGAACCAGAAATCTGTACAACAGTACGACTATCCCAACAAAGAATGTTGTACGGACTGTCCTTGATATGAGTGCCAAACTTCTGTTGCAATTGTATGGAAATATCTAGTAGTTCAATGCTTTGAAAACTGTGCCAAATACCTTGAAAATCGTGCCCAAAATTTATAACAATACGACCCTCGATTTTTTGTGTAGGTTTGTATAGATTGTACTGATTTTTCTCACCCAGAAAAAAACGTGTCCAACACCCCCCTCGATTTCTGTGCTTGGAAAAGTTGTATGACAGTCTTGGAATGCATGCCAATACACCCAAAAATTTGTGCTGCTATTCTCCTTGAATTATGTGTACATTTAATGTTGTACGACCCTTCAAATTTGTATTATACGGATTGTCTTTCCTTGCTGTCTGTTGCCTTGAAAATCGTGCCTGCTAGTTGCCTTGAAACCCTTGCCCTAGCTTTGCATATGCTGCGTCTATCTCAAGCTCGACCTCTCTCCTCTTGCTCTCCAAAATTGAATGAACAACCAACTCAATGGTGCACCCACATACCCTAATCGACCTCATGCTAGGTGAGGAGTTTCACATCCAACGATTGAGATTTGATTATATAGGTGGTTGAGATTGAGTGTCTCTTCACTCACCCCCTCACTTAAGTCATAAAGTCACCTTTTAATTTGTATCTCACAAATTAAATGACTAGGGTCCACATTAGACACTTTCTCACCCCTTAGGCGCCTAGGGATGATAAACACTTGCCTAGGTATTTTTTAATTAAATTTTTAACTCTCCCTCTTACCGAGGAAAGTGTTACTCACCAATCCAAGCTTGTCCCTGAAAAATACAAACTTTCTTCTGCCCAATGCCTTGGTGAGTATCTCTACAACCAACGCCTCTGTAGATATGTACTGTAGCTCCACAACTCCTCTTTGAACATAGTCACAGATGAAGTGATAACAAATATCAATATGCTTAGACCGGTCATGAAAAACTGGATTCTCCGCGAGTTTGATGCAACTTTGATTATCACCATAAATCACAGTGGGCCTTAACTGCACCGAACAATCCCACCAATAACTTGCGAAGCCAAAGGGCCTCACAACTGGCCTGATTGGTTGCCATATACTCTGCCTTTGCAGAACTGAAAGCCACTGACTTTTGCTTCCGACTGAACCGAGACACAACTGCTGAGCCCAATCCGAAACAACACCCTGAAATACTCTTCCTGCCACTGACATATCCTGCCCAATCTGAGTCTGTATAGCCAACCAGACGAACTCCATCTCCTCTCTAATAGTCCAGACCATAGTCTATTGTACCACAAAGATACCTGAGCACATGTTTTTCTACCACCCAGTGCACTCTCCTAGGCTCCACCATGAACTGACTGAGAGTGTTGACAACAAAACAAATATCTGGCCTGGTATTGACCACATACATCAATGACCCGATCAACTGACGATACAAAGTGGAATCCACCAACTGTGACTCAGAAGCATGAAGCTTCTTTCAATTGGTAATCAAAAGAGTGGTCATGGGCCTACTGTCCTCCATCTGAAATATGCTCAAAATGTCACACACATACTTCCCCTGTCCGAGGAAGATGTGTCCAGGCTCTTGCCAAACCTCCAATCCCAAAAAGTAGTGCATCAATCCGATATCAGTCATCTCGAACTCTGAAGCAAGGCTTTCCTTGCTTTCCGTGCATCTGCTGATGAGTCTCTCTGCCCCTGTTATGAAAAGATCATCCACATATAGAAAAGAATGAGAGGATCCTCTCCAACCACAATGAAGTACAGGTTGGGATCCGCCTCACTCTTCTCAAAGCCCAACTGCTGCAAATAGGCATCTATCCTCAAATACCAAGCTCTAGGAGCTTGTTTCAGCCCATACAATGCCTTCTTCAGTCTACACAGATGAGACTCTATCCCATGCACCTCAAAGCCCAATGGTTGCTCAATATACACCTCCTCCTGTATAAGACCATTCAGAAATGCGGTCTTCACATCCATCTGGTGGATCTTCCAACCCATCTCTGCTGCAATGGATATCACTGCCCTGATCGAAGTGTATCTAGCCACCAGCGCAAAGGTCTCATCATAGTCGACTCCCTCAACCTGTGAAAACCCCCGAGCCACAAAGCAAGCTTTGTACTTCTCAATGCTGCCATCTGCAACATGCTTGAGTTTATAGAGCCATTTGGAAGTCGCCACTGACTTCCCCTCAGGTCTAGGAACAACTTCCAAGACATCATTCTTCATGATGGAATTGTACTCTTCCATCATGGCATCTCTCCAAACATGTCTACTAATAGCCTCCTCAAAAGTGGAAGGCTCAAACTCCCAAATACTGCTCACCATCGCGATGTAGCTGCAAAACCTCTCGGGAGGTTTACTCTCCCTCACTGTCTGTCTAGGATTTCCCACTGAACCCTGTGCCTCCCTCAAAGTATATTGAAGCCACTTGGGCTTCCTCCTCTCTAAAGTAGTGTCCCGTGGAGGGGACTCTCCCTTCTCAACCCCATCTCCTGAAGACTGCGATCTTGAAGTAGACTCTGGAGTCCTTGATCCTGAAACCTGTGGACCAGTAGCCTGCGAACTTGAACCCTGTGGCCCTGTCACCTGTGAACCTGTCGTCCCCACAACTGGTGGCCCCGAACTCTGTCACTGTAGTCTGCTGCAGACTCACTTGAATCTGAGATGAAGATTGCTCACCCTTCTCTATCCTTCTAGACTTCCTAAAGGCTCCGTCGTCCTCAAATTTGACATCCCTCCTCTAGACAGTCTTCCTCGAGGAAGGAAGGTATATACAGAAAGCCTTTGAAGTCTCACTGTACCCAACATAGATCCCTCTCTCTGTCGTGGGCTCCAGCTTTGTCCTCTTCTCAGAAGGGACATGTGAATAAGTGATGCACCCAAAAATCCAAAGGTGCCGCACCTCAGGCTTCTTCCCAGAAAAAGCCTCCTCAGGAGTCATGCTCTCCACAACCTTGTGAGGACTCCTGTTCTGCAGATAAACAACAGTGTAGTATGCCTCAACCCATATAAATAGTGGAAACCCCTGATCATGTAGCATGGCTCTCGTAGCCCCAACAATGGCCCTGTTCTTCCTCTCTGCAAGCCCATTCTGCCGTGGGTTGTAAGGAACAATCAACTCTCTCCTGATGCCCTCTCCTGCACAGAAGTCCATGAAATCCTTGGAGGTATACTCACCCCCATTGTCTGTCCTCAAAACTCTGATTTTCTTTCCTGTTTGGTTCTCCACAAGAGTTTTGAAGTCTTGGAACCAACTGAAGACCTGTCCTTTGGTCTTCATGAAGAAAATCCAAGACTTCCGTGAGAAGTTATCAATGAATATAACATAGTATAGAAAACCAGTCAACGATGCTGAAGACATCGAGCCACATACATCTGAATGTATAAGATCAAGAATCCCTGCTGCTCTACTGTCACTACTCGGAAAAGTAGTCTTGGTGTACTTTCCCAAAGCACACCCCTTGCACAACTCATGGTGCTCTGAACTGAAATCTGGAACTCCTATCATCATCTCCCTTAGTACCCTCAAAGCCCCATGGTGCAAATGTGCCATCCTCCCATGCCATAACTCACATAGGTCACTGCTGCTGGTAGTATGAATCAATTCTCTCGCTGGTTGGAACATAAGCTTGTACAACTTCTCATGTCTAGTCCCAATCACTTTGGCCGAAGTGATACTAGACCCCTTTGGGTAAAGGAGCACTTGCCCATCACGGAATAAGACCTCAGAGCCCCTCTCCTCAATAGCAGAAACTGACACTAAATTCTTCTTCAAGCCCAGAACATATAGAACCTCTGTCAAAGACATGGGAGGCAAAGACTCCCTCTGAAATGATACAGTCCCACAACTAACTGCCTTGACCACCCGGTCATCTCCAAGCACTACCTCAACATCTCCAATCTGTGTAAGGTCTGTCAAGTGCTCACGAACCCCTGTCATATGGAGAGAGGCACAACTGTCAATATACCACATATCTGAATGAATGGTCCTTGTGGATAAACACACAACCAAGAAAAATTCCTTGTCAAACTTGGTGGAGAACTCTTCCACCGCTACTGAAGCTGTTGTTTGTTTCTTCTTCTTATTAGGACACTGACCCGCATAGTGCCCAAACTTGTGGCATGCAAAGCACTTAACTTTGCTCATGTCTTTCTTCCCTTGTCGCTTGGGTTTGTTACCACCCTTAAGACTCTTTTTGAACTTCTTCTTGCTGTTGGCAGCAAGAGCCACATTCTCCTCACCATGACCGGTGGATGAATTTCCATGTACATAACCTCTTCGGGTCTCCTCCTGAACAAAGTCATCCCAAAGACGTTCCCAGTTGTGAAGCTTCTCCCTAGCAACAATGCCCTCTACAAAAACAACCCATTGTTTGTAAACTCCATTCAATGTTGTTCTCACAAACTCACTGTCAACTATGGCCTCCCCCATAGCTCCAAGCTCATCTCTCACCCGTGTCAATCTAGTAAGGTATGTGACCACATTTTCAGCCTTGGTCATTTTTATGCTCTTTAGTTTTCTCTCAAAACTATCTTCCGGTTCTCATTAGTACTTTGGTACAATTTAGTCAAAGACTTCCACATCTCATAGGCATTTTCCTTCCCCATCAAGTGAGGAATCAAATGGTCCTTGATGGCATCAAGAATAATCCTCTTAGCCTTGATACTCTTCTTAGTGTAAGCTGCAAGAAGAGTAGCATCAATAGGTACCACAACATGATGAGTTGCGGTATTTTCCACAATGTCCACAACTCATTTTCTTGCAGCAGGAAGATCATCCTATCCTTCCAAGCACCAAAGTTTGTTGCCCCATCAAGTTTGTCCTCAACTCTCAAACCTGTAGCCATTGACCTCTTTCTGTTGAAAATGAAAAATTCAAAAATCTGCCCTGTGAAGTGACTGTTGTCCCAACTTTCTGACTTGCTGAAATATCTCCGCTTCTTTCAACTCAACTCTGATACCATGTAAAATTTCAGACCCCAACCTAGTTTCAGTCTCGCTGATTTTTCAGCCGATGTTTAATGCCCAAACCCAGTTTTATAACAACAAACAAAACTCACCAGAAAATAATTTTTAGAACTAAAACATGAGGATCCTGAACATCGTTTATAACGTAGAAATAAAATATCAGCAACACATAAACTCAGAAAAAATATTGACATAGATATTTTTGGTCTAACAACCACCCTAGAAAAACCCACAAGGGGAAACCTAGTGAGAGAGGGATTTTTATTATTTATGGTCTTCTGAGAAATTCTTTTACAACATATTCATCTTGAGAAATTACACAAAATTACCTGTACAGTCCTGGAGATTGCTCCTCAATTTTTGAACCATAAATCTGTACAACAGTACGACTGTCCCAACAAAGAATGTTGTATGGATTGTCCTTGATATGCATGCCAAACTTCTGCTGCAATTGTATCGAAATACCCAACAGTGCAATGTTTTGAAAGCCATGCCAAATACCTTGAAAATTGTACCCATAAATTATAATAGTACAACCCTCGATTTCTGTGCAGGTCCATACAGATTATACAGATTTTTCTCACCTAGAAAAATGTGCCCAACACCCTCCTCGATTTCTATGCCTGGAAAAGTTGTACGACAGTCTTGGAATGCGTGAAAATACTCTAAAAAATTCCTGCTGCTATTCTCCTTGAATTATGTGCACATTTAATGTTGTACGACCCCTCAAATCCGTACTGTACAGATTGTCTTTCCTTGCTGTCTGCTACCTTGAAAATCGTGCCAACTAGTTGCCTTGAAACTCGTGCCCTAGCTCTGCATATGCTGCCTTTATCTGAAGCTCGACCTCTCTCCTTCTCTTGCTCTCCAAAAATGAATGAACAACCAACTCAATGGTGCACCCCCATACCCTAATCGACCTCATGCTTGGTAGGTGAGGAGTTTCACATCCAACGGTTGAGATTGGATTAGATGGGTGGTTGAGATTGAGTGTCTTTTTACTCACCCCCTTCACTTAGGTCATAAAGTCACTTTTTAATTTGTATCTCACAAATTAAATGACTAGGGTCCACATTAGACACTTTCTCACCTCTTAGGCGCCTAGGGATGAGAAACAGTTGCCTAGGTACTTTTTAATTAAAATTTTTACATGTTTTGCTCGGCTTTGGGATGAATAGTGGTGCTTGTCGGTTTTCTGGCATTCTCCTTACATGTATGTTGTCTCTTACCTCTCCATTCATGAACTGTAGCTCTGCTTCGAATAAAATCATGATTTTGGCTCTTAGATTTGCTTATAGACCGTGTTTGCTTTCCGAAGTTTATAATGGATGTATGTGGGTATCACGGTTGTGCAAATTGCATTTGAATGGAAGTTCCTCCCTGCTGGCATTTAAATTTTTCAAGCTGAGAATAGTGTTTGAAATTCCTTTTTGTTTTGATGATGTGATTGCATTGCATCCAGAATGAATGCTGCTTCTGTTGCTATGACTGTTGGCAAATAATCATGGCAAGTATTTTTCGGTTTCACTCATCTCAGGTGATTAAAATTCAAGGGTATGAAAGGGTTATTGTTAGTCCCTATTACATATGTCAGTACCTAGGAGGAGAAGTATTTCCCAAGAAACCCATCAAGGAGCATGTGTGATGATAGATGGTATGTAATGGGGTTTAATTTCATGAGTGACATTCATATTCATGTGAGGTTATGTAAGATATTCATCCACATGAGTGCCTTTGTAATGAGAGAGTGCTTATGCATTGAGTTTCCATTTCCTCAATGTTGACCCCCAAAAAGCACAAGATGGAATCCCTGCATGAAAATGGGTTGCAATGTCTTATTACTTATATATATTTAATAATATATTAAATAGGTGGGACCCCGTTATGTGAATAATGATGAAATACGCTTTTATTTGATTGTGCTCATGACTACCTTGCAAAATTGATTCTACAGTTTGGGAATAAACCCAAGAATTCAAAACCGCTTTCCATATGAAATGGACGTATGAGGGGTGTATTGGAAATTTAATTTAAAAAAGAAAGGAAAGGAGAAAAATGTGTCTTAATAAGCATCTTGATTTATTCTTGTTACACATATTTTGACTTGTTGATTCAAACTCCAAGCATGAGCCACATATAGTTATGACGTATTGCACTTATGGCATACTTGTTATTATCATGGACAATTGATAAGGTTTATAAGGTGGCAATCCTTCACTAGCAAGGAATGTGGGACATGACGTGTTTTGGTGCTAAGTGTTGAGTATACATATAAAACTTATGAGTTTAATGTAGGGAGACAAATTTGATTTTTGGATTGAAGTTTTATGTGGCAAACATAGTGGACTATGCGTTGGAAGTATTGGGTGCGCTCGTACTTGGTTCTAGTTGATGGAAATTAATGTGGGAAACGACGTGCAATTACTGCACATCACTCTAACCCTACCTCGAGGCCGCCACCCTTATTTAGTTTGCACTTGTTTTGGTTACTTTGGTTGGTGTTGTAAATGTGTTGAACCTGCACAGAATAGATCTAGCTAGAAAATACCACACACATTTGCAGAGAGAAATTGAGAAAGAAGAAGCAAGAGAAAGAATGGAAGAATTCTCATTAACCGTATTCCACACTAGAAGAGTGAATAATTTACAATAAATATAGGATACATGAGTAACTAATGAACCATAGTGGTGGTCTAGATTGATCTGGACACACACCAACAATTACAAGGGTAAATTGCCACATAGTCTAGTCTCTCAGGCAGTTACGAGAGTGAACTGCCACCTAGTTGAGTTAACTAGTCAACTAGTTTTCAGTTAACTGACTTAACAAAGAGTAGTGAGTTGGTGATGATCCCAACGTTGCATGGTGAAAAAACCAATGCAACATCTAAACTCAACTCAACTAGTCAAACTGAAGTGTCAATTGAAAGAGAATATTCTCCAGGTGAAATATTCTCTCCTAAAATATAGGAGATTGGATAATGACTAATTATGATTAATAAACAAGGAATAACCTTAGGAAAAATAAATCCTAGGTGTGTGTGAAGTAACTCCAACACCCCCCCTGAACATCACTATGGTGAAAATAAAGAACGGGTCCCGACTACGAGGCCATGTTAGGTACCCAAATACAAAAGATACACTGAACTATACGAGGGAAGAGGGAAAACCTCATGGGAACAAAACCCCCCCTCAAATTACAATGCATAAAATAAAAAATGATAAGGAACAAAAGACAGTTGCTAAACAACCATGTCCTTCACTCCAAGAAGACCTCGCAACTGTGCAAGTTTGTGCTCTTTGAAGATTTTGTTGAAGATGTAGATGTCTGCACGGATCTGATGAAGTATATGCATCATTGATATTTCCACACATATCCACTTTATCTTCTTGTAATGAATAATATCCAAATAAATTTTGGATAAATTTTGAAAATCGTGCGGTTGTTTCTAGAAAAATGTTGAAAGTTTGTTGATTTTAAAACGATCATAACTTCACTTTCCGGACTCCGTTTCAGACGATTGTTTTTTTGAAATTGGATATTTTCCCGAGAGGAATTCAAATATCCAACCTAATTCTACAAAGTTTGCTCAGAAAAAATCAGAATTGAGTCTGATGTGCGCGGCTCCCTTTTTGTCTCCTGAGATGCATGCATGGTGCATGCAAAAGTGTCTGCATGTGACTCCTGAGATGCATGCCATATATTTTCCACATGAATTTCAGAAAAAAAATCTGAAATGGAGTAGACATCATCTTCAATTAATGGAATACAAATTTCTATAGACACTTGTGTAGACGACTCTTCAGAATAAGAGGCTTGATCTTTTGACGGTTTCTCTTCTGGCTCTATCTGTTCGACCTCCTGCACGAAATCTTCACAATATTATTTATTCCCAAATAGAACCTCCAATCTAGTCCATAATTCATTTGGAGTTGATTCTTGTGATTCTTCATATACTTGATGGAAAAGTTCAGGAGAAACAGACATGCCGATACTTCCTATGGCCATATCTTGTCTATTGAGAAAGTCAATTTTCTCATCGATAGAATCAGGCTCTACTTCCATTTCCATTGTTATTTGGTATAAGCCTCTACATCTAAGAAGAAGTAGAATCTTTGGCTTCCATTCCAAATAGTTATGAGGCGTGACAAGTGTTTTCGGCGAATAATCCATCTTTTTGTTGTCTTCAATCTTTTGTACCTGCAAAAAATGATTTGGTGTAGCTTTTGATTAGCAGTCCATCGGCTTTGATACCATGTAAATGTGTTGAACCTTCACAGAATAGATCTAGCTAGAAAATACCACACACATTTGCAGAGAGAAATTGAGAAAGAGGAAGCAAGAGAGAAAGAATGGAAGAATTCTCATTAACCATATTTCACACTCAAAGAGTGAATAATTTACAATAGATATAGGATACATGAGTAACTAATGAGACGTAGTGGTGGTCTAGATTGATCTGGACACACACCAACAGTTACAAGAGTAAACTGCCACCTAGTCTAGTCTCTCAGGGAGTTATGAGAGTGAACTGCCACCTAGCTGAGTTAACTGACTGAACAAAGAGTAGTGAGTTGGTGATGATCCCAATTTTGCATGGTGACAAAACCAATGCAACATCTAAACTCAACTCAACTAGTCGAACTGAAGTGTCAACTGAAAGAGAATATTCTCCAGTTGGAATATTCTCCCCTAAAATATAGGAGACTGGATAATGACTAATTATGACTAATAAACAAGAAATAACCTTAGGAAAAATAAATCCTAGGTGTGTGTGAAGTAACTCCAACAGGTGTTTCCTCTGTTTTACTCGGCTTTGGGAAGAATAGTGATGCTTGTTGGTTTTCTAGCATTCTCCTTACATGTATGTTGGCTCTTACCTCTCCATTCATGAACTGTAGCTTTGCTCCGAATAAAATCACAATTTTGGCTCTTAGATTTTCTTACAGACTATGTTTGCTTTCCGAAGTTTTTAATGGATGTATGTGGGTATCATGGTTGTGAAAATTGCATTTGAATGGAGGTTCCTCCCTGGTGGCATTAAAAATTTTCAAGCTGAGAATAGTGTTCAAAATTCCTTTCTGTTTGGATTATGTGATTGCATTGCGCCTAGAATGAACACTGTTTTTGTTGCTATGACTGTTGGCAAATAATTATGGCAAGTATTTTTCGGTTTCACTCATCTCTAGTGATTAAAATTCAAGGGTTTTTCTCTGAGAAACAAAAGAACAATTTGTTTTTTTTTCTTGCATAACGCCATACCCTTTACCTAGTCTTTGGAAGACTTGCAACTCCTTCAAATTGTCTTTCAACTGTTTGTGAATAGATAGGTGTATTTGCCTTGCGACCACCATATGAGGTCTGTGGAAAGTCTGTTGTGGAAATAAATGGTTAAATGGTTTTTTGCAAATCCCTTATGAGTGTTTCTCCTTTTCGTGCCCATACCTCGGTCCTTTTATCTAGTGTATGAAAATTAGTAGATTCGAACTCTGGTCTTGATGTATGTTATAGTGATTAACCTGACAGTGGGAAAGACAGGTTATATGCATGAATTCTTGGCTCGTTTGTTATTTATCCATGGGGGTTTGGTCGTTTTTGAAGTTATATGATGTTAAAATAAAACGATGAGCACCAGTTTCATACGGGGTTTCGAACCCAGTCTGTTTACGCAACAAGTATTGAAGGTTGTGATACAAGCGTTGTATAGTGAAAGGTCGATGGCTTTATGTTGTGTTCTGAGCCTCCCTTGCACGCTTGATGTAGTCTGGTTTCCATTGTTTTGAATGACTCTGTTAACAATCTCTTATAAAATCTCTATTGATAAAAGAAAAAGAAAGAGAAATTGAAGTTGTAAAAGTTTGACAATCTCGAAACTTTCCTGGGGTTTTATATTGGGTACTGTAAAAACTGTTATGTCTTATATTTGAATTATTAACAGAGAAAATTTTTGGCAATTCACGGTGATGAGGATTTTCAATATATACTATTGGATATAATAGAACAATAATCATCTTTTTCCCTTTCATTATCTCACTTTTCACTCATTATATGCCCACTTCATTCCCAAATACATTTAAAACATTCCCTGCTCTGTTATTATGAATTTCATTTTTTGAAAAGAGAAATGATTAATAGCAAAAGAAAAAGGCTAGCTGATGACTGGTGTTGGAAGTTTGGATATGGATACATTTTTTGTTACTTCTGCATTTGCTTGAAAAATATTCGTTGGTCGCTTCCCATCCATGCTACCATTTTTCGCTCATTATAAGCCCCTCATCTTCCCAATATCCCTACCACTCCCTGTTCAATTGACAATTGATTGTTGAGTTAAGGTATTGACAGATGGATTGCATGTGCTTCTGTGGTGAATGATAGAGCCAACTTTTTGGTTTTATTTATCTAGAGTATTGATGCATGGATTTTTAAGAGTTTTTCATAACATGATTGGAATATTGCTCCAGGACAAGTTTCTTTAGTAGGGGCAACAATGGTAGAGGTGCTAATAGAGGCAGGGGAAATAATTGGCAAAGAGGCCATAAAAGGCCACGATTTTCGATACATTTTGACGTTGATCCACATGAAATAAATCATCTCTTTCAAGCTGGGTTCTTCAACCTAGTTGGTCATGAGATTCTCTAGCTCAGACCTGAGAGGCCTCCTTTCTAGCCACATCAAATTTTTTCGAGTATCCGTGTTCCCCCTCACATTTCTATGCAGCCAGAACCACCTGTCAATGATGGTTTCCAAGAGATCATTCATCAGCATGCTGCACATCATAATGGTTGGCCTACAACATCGTTTCCATCACCTCCTCCTCCACCGCCACTCAATCCAAATGCCTAAGCTGATCACATTGTTTCCCCTGTTCAGTCCTCACATGCAAGCAAAAGACTCAAGACCGCCATGCCCGAATAAATATTGAAAGAGGAAAACAAATGACCAATTCCCCTAATTCTTCCGAAAATTCCTCTGAATCAGTTTCCTCCCATCTTCATATCAAAGACAATTTCTCCCATGTCATTGGCAAGATCCATTCTCAAGGTTCCAATCAACCTAAGGCTGCAACAAAAAGATCAAAAGAGGGCAACAGTGAAAAGCGGCCAAATGCCTTTCACAACAAATATGGGTTTTAATGCTGATTAATGCTATTTTCTATTGAGGGTAGTCTTTTTATCTTGAAAATGTTTTGGACAACAAATACATATTTAGACTGTTTTGGAAATCATGGATATAATGCCATTTTTGAATATAGTCATGTTATATTTTGGTGATATTAAAATATTAGATAATAAATATGAGAATGAGAGTTACAGGGATGATGTTTGAATCAAATGTTTGGTGTTTTATACTTCATGTTTTGATGATTATTAAAACAAATTGAAAATGAGAGTCACAAGGGGTCCCACCTATTTAGTTATTATTTAATTAAACCCTTATTTATATATATTATTTATTTGTCTCAACTAATTAGTTAAGCTAAATAAACTTAACTAAAGAAAGATAATTGAACTACCATAACTTATTAAAAAATAATAAAAGCTCAATCAAATGAAGAGACAAAGGGGAGAGAGAATAGAAAGAGAACTTCTGCTATAAGTTTTGCTCTGTACTTGTGAGATATTTTCATTCTTTATTCATTCTGAGTTTACTAGAAGACTTAACCATCTTGATGACATCGGGGTCTTATTGAAGGAAACATGATTCAAAACTGAATCATATATTTCAACAGATTGTCTTTTAAGGTGTATGATTTATCTTTGGCAATCTCTGTGTTCTTGTTTGTTTATGAGTTAAATTTCATGACCGATAAAGAATATTTTGCAGAGTCAAGTGACAACATTTTGTGGCAAGATGATCAAGATCTTTAGTTTGAGTTTTTTTTTTTTTTTTGTTCAGAGTATTTTTGTATGGTGCCCATCAGAGGCTTCTCAATTTGACTTTGGTCCCTACCCTCATAGGGGTTTGTAAAGAGAATTCAACTTTGTATCTCAGAATGAAATAAATATAAAAATCA
>ML820853.1:38908-60713 GCA_009831015.1 Picea engelmannii
AAATAAGAAAACACAATCAAGATGCATAAAAGAAACATACAAAATGACCTACAACTATCATATTCTAACCTTGACAAAATAAATTGTTAGGTATACTCATACAACCAATGAATCCACCATAGTATTTGATCAATGTCTAAAGTTATACCCTTGTGTTTAGTTATGAACCAAAACAAGGATATCTGAAGTACCAAGTGAGCATGAACTAGTACATACATCACACCATGACCAAACACATAATCCGATTCATGAGGATGAACAAAACAAACAAAAATATGCCAACATTGGTATGTTCATCCACAAGCTTGTTCTATCCATCTTTGAATGTGGCTACAATATATCAAAGATGGCTCATTCTTTCTCCAAGCAAGAATTTCATGATGTATCTCTTGCATATCATAAGACTGGTCCACATACTTCAATAAATGACAACTTTGGTTTTCCTGTACAATGTCACTCCCCAACGCTTGAGATGGAATCATAAGAAATATAAAAAATATCTCATGGTTGCCCAACAAGTATGTAGGTGAACAATGAGGTGTGAATTCAAATCTTGAAAACGAAATTTGATTCCAACTTAGGGCTTGTTTCCCTTCTATATGTGGCCGAAAATGCTTACAACAAACCATAAGTTCAAAGAACTTTTTCCCCATAGATATTTTAACACCCAAAACATAATCCCAATTGTATCTTCAATTACATATTGCGGACAATTTTTGTTATGAAATACTTGCTACCCTATGTGAATTATAGCATAACTATTAATACATGATCTAATGTTAACTTGACACATAAATGTTCACCAAAATCCAAGCACAGGGGTGGCTGAAATTTTTCCAAATTTTACTTTCATAAAACAACTTCAAGTGCTCAAAAGAATGGCATACCTCATAGAATGTGGTTGGAAATTACCATGAGAAAGTTGTAATAAATGAACATTGGATGTTTGAAACAAATATGTGAAAATATTCTCTTCATGTTACAAAAACTTTACATTATTAGTGTACATATTTGGGTGGAAGTGATCATGAAATTTTTATGAAAATGATGGTTGTTCCAAGGGAAACAATTCTGCAACCTTAACTCTAGAATCATCATCGATATCATAAATAATATCCCCTTCAAAATGAAAATAACTTATATTCCATTTATTCCTTTAAATATGTATAAAGTCATCAATATTTTCAATCTTATGGCCATCATGTTATTCATCAAACACACAATTGAAAAAATCCAAAGGTTTATCTAAAAACTCTCCACTTTCCAAATCTTCAAAGGATGCATCACATAATTCAAAAATTTGGAAATGAATACAACTTACCACATAGTTTTTTTCATGCAAAGGAGAGATGGAAGCTTGGATGCCTTCGTCCACATTAAATGGAGGATCAAATATCTTCTCAAACTCATCATTACTTGAGGGATTTTCTTCAAATTCAATATTCTCAAAATCATAACTATAAAGATCATCAAACTTAGAATTTTGAGAAGATCTAAGGCTCATTTTATTCTCATATTTATGATGAAGGATGCTCTCTTCAATAAGTTCTTCTTCATGAAATCGATATTCAACATGATGTGCTTCATCATAGTGTTTTTTTTCAATGGATTCATGAGGTGGCTCCTGCTCTTCTTCAAATATTTGATAACTTCCTTCATTTTCATCCTTTTCATGCTCTAGAAATTCATACTCTTGATAGCAATACCCCAAACGTTTGAGGAAAACTTAGATCAAACCTATAAGAGAAGTTATCTTCCATAAGCCACTACAATACTTATATATTTCCATTGATCTTCTTCTAAAGAAAACATAAATAATTTATTAAGAGATCCTCATATCTTTCATTGAGATTTGAAACACACTTCAAGAATAATGAGACATGTGAAATAGAAAAAATAGCATCACCAACAAAATTTCGAATATTTTTTTCCCATTTTGGAGGGAGCTTATTTGGTTATCTGAGAATTTCCTTAATTTCAAAATGAGGATACAATTCATGAAATTTCCATGGTGCAAAATTGCTTACTAAACATATGACTTGATATGAGATTTGAAAATAGGAGATGATACCTCATGTCAAAAATGTGTGTGTGGAGTCACCAAGGTGAGTCTCAAATGCCTACAAAATGATGCTTGTTTCACCTCACAAACACATAATCTTCAAAATTTAAATAGAGAAAATGGCTTCTTCTCTTAATGGAGTCGTTAGATGAATTAACTTAGATAAGACTTTGGCTTCTACTCATCAGAAAGGTTGAAGCACAGACTTTGAATATCCAAGAAGAAATAATCTTTTCTTCCCGACAATGACGCCAAAATGTTATCACACAATATTGCACCTCAGTACAAAGCCTTCACAAGGTACAAAATGACTGGAGCATTAGACGTGTTACCATTGTCACCTATGAAATAACTTCCCTCGTTTTAGTGAAGGATAAATCCAACACAAGGGAGACTTCCCTAGTAGTTTCAAGGAATACTAAGGCAAGACATTATAAATCTAAGGCCTCCTATGTAGCTACCAAATTTTATCACTAACCAGGTATACTTAGCAAGTTATGGATTAAGTGGTTATTCAAGGTAAATTCCATATTTGGGTTTTCTATGCTTTAAGGATAATTTATGGGGGTTTATCAAGTTATTATTCAATGCAAAACAATCGCCAAACAATAAAAATATGAAAATTACTTATGGTTGTTATAAAATTTGTATAAAAGATAAGTAAATTGTAGTGTAAGACAAGTTATAACAGATATAGAATCCGTTAGACCAAAAATCACAGGCGTTAGTCTCTGCCACAATCGCTAAAGTTAGGAACCACGAGAGGGGGTTAACCAATGTCGAAAAACTTGTGGGAAGAGTTGAACCCGATGTCCAACAATCCCCCCCCAATGCTTGTCGGGCGAGTTTTGAACTCGAGATCTGTCGCTCTGAAACCATTTGTTGGATTATGATTGTCATTAGACCAAAACCCCCAGGCATTAGTATTTTCCATAATTGCCAGAGATAGGATCCACGAGAGGGGGTTAACCCATGTTGTGAAACTTGTAGGAATCATTGAACCCAATGTCCAACATAATTTATCCCCTTAAACGAATTATAAACAAGTTAGGGCTAAAACAATGGATAAAACTAAGGTTTGCATAACTTATTGATTCTGAAACTTTAAGAGAATATAACTACCAATAAAACTATTATGTCTGACCCTAATATTGTTATAATACAAATCCACTATGATGATTTATCAAGAGAGATTATTTTAGGTCAAAAACATGAAAGAAAATACTAAAATTTTAAGTAGAAAATATGCAAGTTAAACAAAGCTAAAAATAAAATTTTTTGGTGGCTGAAAATTAAATATAAGTTAAACAAATCCTAGATTTACCCTAAAACAAAGCTAAAATGAAAGTTTTGAATTTTAGATTGACTAGATGGGAGAAGATGCCTACTATTTTTTTTGGGCATATGGGGTCTACTAAGGACTCCCTTGAGATGATGCATGTAGATCTAGGGTAATATCTAGGGTTTTCCACTACAAACCCTAGAAGATCCACTTAGTTCCTTACAAACTTTAAGATGGTTGAAGGGAAGATACTCCACTAGTAATTTTCCAAGGGTTTTGAAGAAGAGAATTGTTCAAGAAAGACACCAAGAAAGTGCACCACCACTACTAGAGAAGTACAACTACACTTAAAATCATCCATAAACAAAATCCAACAAGATTAAGTGAGACTGCTTATTCAATAAATTGTTTCATCCATAAATCCCTAGTCAAGAGCATCCATGAAAGTTGATAATAAATCCACCTTAAATCTCCTCAAGAAGTTGCTCTAGTTATCCATCCATAGAAAATATAGAAGAAGAAAAGTAGACAAGTAATTGTTCTCCACAAATTCTAGCAATGATTTACAAATGAGAAGTGCTTCTCTATTTATACGAGAGATATTACACCCTTCTCATTAAAACATCAATATTTTTTTAGATCTAGCCCCAAGAAAATATAATAATGCCTTTATCTATTTACAAACCCTATAAATAAGACCATAATACATAAAAAAAAATCCATGATACAAGAGTGGATAGGTCCACAAGATGCCCAACGATGCTTCCAAGATGAATTAAAGTGCTCAAAATGATAAGAAGTCCACCATAAATGCACCCTCAAGCTCACACATGTGGTGTGTGTGGTTTCCCAAGGTGGATGACTCACTCAAAAAGGTATGAAGAGGCATGTGTAGGGGATCCAAAGGGTGCAATGTTTCATCCTCCAAGTCTAAAGTCACCTTCAAAAGGTTCAACATCCCCTCAAAAAGGTGCCACATCCTCTCATAAGGTACTGGGTTGTCTCAAAAGTGTCACGTCCTCAAGAAAAGCCCAACATCGTCCATAAAGTGTGGGACGACCTCCATCAAATGTGTAAAATGGCCTCCTCAACGACCTCTAAAGGACCAAGGCTCATATCCATGTCATGTCCATGCAAAGTACATCTTCCAAGGAGGGGCTCAAATGACCCAACGTGATCATCAATCCGAGGAAATGTACACAAGCCTACTATAACATAAGAAGCGAGTATGTCAAATATAAATCCCATTAGGTAGATCACATTAAGTATAATCTTTAAACTTCACAATAACTCATAGAATCCATATTGTTAGCACTCTGTAAATTTTGTTCGGCTGAATAGACAAATGACAGAGGTAACTGTTTCAAGCAACTTTAGAGCTAAGGCACTAGCCTGCTCAACTTAGAGAGGGATCTCTCGTGTCACTTGATATTTCTTTTGGAATTGGTGGCTAGATTTGGTTTGTTTTGGGGGTTTTTATAAAGTTGCTGGCAAGGAAGGGGAGGACCAGTCAGGGTTATGGAGTCAAAATTATGAAAGTGAATGAAAACAATGCATCAACTGATAGAACTCATCAGAGTACAAAGGCTAAATGAGGCGATGAATCTGAGTTATTCTTAAATTTAAATAGAGTGTAGGAAGATAAAGAAAACAAATAACTGCATCAGAGCATTACTGAAATGAATTCTGAATAAGTTAAGAAGATGATCACACAGTTTAAATTGCTTAAGCCAAGAGCATCACAAGATGAATTCTGGGCCTTTAACTCTCCAATTTGAACGGGAGAAAATGTAAATGAAGTAATAGGTCACAGGAAATACATACGATGAAAGGAAATAAAGCTCATATCACCACCCATTAGAATATTTTCATAGAGACTTCAAAATCTTCTGCATTTATATTCAATTTAGATTCAAAATTTTACAAATAGAGTTTGATACAACTAAAAAGGTGCTCTTTCACTTCTGCCAGCATTAATTCATTCAAGTAACCTAGTACTTATACAACTTGATCAAAGTAACTGAAACTAAAGCGTTTCAGCTTCCAAAACAATTTCAACTGATAGTTTCGGTATACGAAACGATTTACAATGATTGACAAAATAAAATGCTTCCAAAATTATGGGAAATTTCTCTGTCGGTTTGGTTTCTTTCATGCCATCTGTCTCGCTCTGGTCTTCTATCGGATCTGCAAATCTGATGACATTTGGGGATCATTGACTGGCTCCGACGATATTGCACTTTATCTTACCTAGCCGCACGATTTCCTTCCATCGCGAATCAGAGGGGATTCCAAAATCCATCATCTCTTTAATCAAAATCTCCAAGTCAATGCACATGGCATAGGACATAGTCGGCATGCCGAATTTCACTATTTTGAACTTATTCAAAATTTCGAAGTCTGTAGCCAAATATTCTACCAAGCTTGGGCCTTTCAAGCTTTCTTCTATAGCTTCAATTTTAGAATGGTCCATTCTGCATTGCATAAGGAGAGGATTGTAATCTTCCTGATTTTCTAATGAACCTCTTCCATTCCAAAATGGTGGGAGGCCTTTGATAAACAATTGTTCAAATGCATCTTTAAATTCCTGTATGTTGTGCTCCATTTGCATAGCTTTGTTTTGGACCGATCTAAGCAGGTTATGCTTGGTGATGATTTTCCTAGCTGAAATGTTCAATGCAGTCATGTCTTTTACCCCGATAGTTTGAAGATCTATAGTTGGCACATAATTTATCAAGTCAATATCATTTTGGGCCCATTCCGAGGGTTTCTTGGCTAACACTTCACTAACAACAACACACCTGCTCCAAGATATAACAACCACACTGTTTTTGTCATTTATAAAATTTAGGTAAACCCTGAATTTAGCAGCTTCTGTAGCAATATCATCCCATATGACATGTTTGTATCCTTTCAATAATGTTTTTCCCTTTAGCCTGGTTTTCATTTTTCTCTCTCTCTCTTGCAAATCTTGATTATCTTTGTGAAGTTGAGCCATCTTCTCATCTTTCACCTTCATCTCTTGTTTCAATTTTTCAATTTCTCTTTTTTAACTTCGTTGAGACCTTTGATATCCCCCATTTTGATGCTTACCTTGGACATAGCTTGGACCAACCCTTCAGTGCTATATCCATCCTATGTATTAGTAGGTACAATGACAACCACATCTGATGTTTTTGCATGTGCTTGTGACCAATTTTATTTCTCTTTTTCCAACTCCAACACTTTAGATTTTTAATTGAGTGCCTCTTGTCTGAATATCTCTTTCTCTTGTTCCAATGTAGTCAGTTCTGCTATTTGTGGATGATCCATGGGTGACATCTTCAACCTTTTCTTTAAGCTTTGGATCATCTTATCCTTTTCGTCTAGAGAAGATTTCACCCCTTGAGGACCTTCAGACTCTGGCCTTTTGACCTGTATTATCTAGGCTTTGCTGGATGCCTTTTCCTATTTCAATTGTCCATCTAGTTTGAGTGCATGTGTTGTCAATATTGCGACCCTCAGACCCAAACTCAGATAATCAGAATATAGCATATCGCTGAAATTTATGTGGAACTTTACTTTGTCAGGGGCACGGATATTTTCATAGTGCATTTTGATCTCATATACCTTATCATCATCAACCAATGCTATGTTAAATGTTTTCTTTTCCACATCTATGACTGAGAGTAAGGAAGATTTAAACTAGGAAGTCTTTTCCACTTCAGGAAAAAGGTCTCTTATTTCACTGTTGGCCATACTTCCCTTCACAACATACTGATTCATTAAATCTTCCTTGGACTGATAAATTTCCCTAGGTGTTCAGCTAAATATGTGTTTCATGTTGTTAAAAACCTTTGTGTTGCTTTCAGTTTGTGTCCTGTTCTTCGTACCTGCTTCTTTGTTCTTGGCTACACCTTCTACCATTTCCATGCATGTTTTCTCCTTGGGTTCTTCTTCTTCTAGGTTGACTATTTGAGAGGATGATGTGATTTTCATTTTCTTGAGAATATCTTGCTGGCTACTGGAGCCCAGGGCCTCTGAACTGCTCCTCTTATTGTAGACACTCAATTTAGGATCTTTGAGAATCAATCTAGGAGAAGGTTTCTATGCTGGGAAGCTGGTTCCATTTGTTTTATTAGATCATGCTGCATAGTGACCTCCATATCTACACAGGTTTCTAGATTGGCCAACTTATCGAATCCTTAGACATGCTCATGTTCATAGGGACCTTGTCTGCTTGCCAATATCCTCTTTGATATGATCTGGTGCGGGTCATATCTTCTTCCTTGAAACTATGTGAGCCCAAATTCACTGAGTTTGGATTGAATCTGAGGCAAACGAGACTTTTTTTTCACCACAAAGGGACCTACAATGAAAGAGAATTTTAGATTAGAAGCCTTGTGTGATTTAAAAATGTGCTCATTTTCTGAGATGATCCTTTGTCTTATGAACTCCAAAGCAAAGATTTCGGGGGTCAGAATGACTGGTAAAAGATGAGGTCCTTCCTCATAGTCATATACCCAAATCACCATGGACTGTATGAACAACATCCAATCACCTATCCTGCTCTCTAGATTTGGTTGTAAACAACTTTTCATCTCTTCTAGGACCCTTGGTAAGTCTGAACCGAAGATAAGACTATACACCTTGGACATAATCTTATTGATGAAGATACGCATGGTGATCCTTTTACATTCAGTTCAAATGAATGCAGTCTCAGGAAATTTAGTTTTGTTAGATTCCAGGAATACTCTCAGCAAATGGGTGTAATATCTAACATGTCTTAATGAATTGAAATTCACCAACTGTTGATGCATATTTTCAATAATGAATTTGTCAAAACTAACATAGACCGAATGACCAGAATCTAACATAAAGAAAGTCAACAAGAAACCTAACATGACTTCTACCACAAACTTGTCATTGTCCAATCCTAAAATTTGACTTAATAGAGAAAAATCCCACTGTACTAGAATGATCATGACGCTTACACTGGCAGGTAATGAAAGACTCTCTGGATGGTGCTCGGGTTTGACAATGGTTTGCAGAAATCGGGTTTTTACTTCTGGTGGGAATTCTCTATAAATTGTGATCATTTTCTGTTCCTCGAAGGGCTCTGACACGGTGGATGAAGACTCGGGTATACTGAGGGCGTGTCAGAGTGATGGACTATCTATTTCACATAAAACCTTTGACCCTAATTTATTTAGAACGACTCTTTCTACCTGAGAATATCATTCTGCACACCAAATTACAAATTCAAGGAAAGGAAAGACTACTTCTACTACGTAAGGGGTGATGGAGGCTTGACCCACTTCGAGGAAAGGTAGGTGGGTTCCAACATTGTCCAACAAATTTGATCTGGACACATAAACGAGCGAGACCGTTATCTCTGTGTCGAAAATGTCGGAGTCTCTATCAATTAGGGCTTCTTCTTTGGAGGGGATGTCTTGCTCATTTACGGATAAGACAACAAGATTAGCGACCATGGCTAAAATACCTGTTCAGCGACAAGAGAAACACAAATCTAGTCGAATTCTGAGCTTGAATTTCAAATGGATGCTTTGCGCCAAGTTCCTGAACGTTGGAATGTTTCAAGTTATCATAGAATAATGCTGGGAGGTCCCCCTTTTATAGGTATCTATTTACATCGAGGGTTGGAGAAAACGGTTTTAGGCGAACGAATTTTCACCCTGATGTGCCTCTGAGGTCGCCATGCGTCCACGATTTAAACCATGACGGTTTTCCCTGACCCGACCTCGATTCATTAATCTTCATGCTACTCTAATCGCCGATATGAGTTTCATTCGTTGATCTGGGCTATTTTAAGATCTATGGTCCACATTTACCCAACAACTTCGGCATCGAGGGTTGGAGAAGACGGTTTTAGGTGAACCTCTTTTCGCCCCAATGTATCTTAGAGGGCGCCACGCCTCCACGATTTAAACCATGACGGTTTTCCTCGGCCCGCCCTCGATTGTTTAACCCTTGTGCAATTTCAATCCCCGATATGAATTTTGGCCGTTGATCCGGGCCGTGTTCAAGATCGACGGTTCGCCGAGTCTCACCCTTTATGCTTTTTCCATATTTGTCCATAAGCCACTAGATATAGCCTGGTCCTCTAAATTATCATATCTCCTTAGCGACACAACCTTTCGCTAAAAATCTGACACTTGGATACCATTTGGAAATTTTTATGGTGATAACGCATACAATTTACTAATTTTATGTATGAGAGGGTTATCATTAGCCCCTATTGCATGTGACAGTACCCAGGAGGAGAAACATTTCCCAAGAAACCCATCAAGGAGCATGTGTCATGATAAATGGTATGTAGCGGGGTTTAACTTCATGAGTGGCATGCATAGTCATGTGAGGTTATGTAATATATTCAGTCACACGAGCGGCTTTGTAATGAGGGAGCACTTATGCAATGTGTAAAATCGCCATTATAATCCCCAATTTGATTAATGCTTATGTAGATATAACATGTGGCTACGACCAAATGATGTAATATGCGAATTGTATTTCAATGTTTTAATAATAAAATGTGATGCCGACTCCTAAGGGGATATGGACAAGAGATGGGGGATGAATTAATCCACAAGATAGGGGAGGGTCTAGGATAATGGCCAAGAGGGGCCCAAGGGGGGAATTAGCCATGTTTATGGATTCAACTCATTTTCCTAAATCTGCTATTGTATATCAACCTTCCCATTTCTGATTGAGTGTTTCCAAAGCCAATAATTGAATACATGTAAGAGGGTGGGTGTGAGTGGTCACATCCAAAATTTATTGGGCACATGGGGGTTGAGTACAATCATCTTGGGAAAGAGTGTGAGTCAAGAAAGGAAAGAAAAAGAGAGGAATTTCATATGGGTTGAGACAAAAGTAACAACAGTTCGAGCAATTTGGGGCAGTTAGTCAAGTTTGGGCATGGAAAGAGAGTTTGGAGCGGGTGCAGTCGTAGGAGGGAAAAGTATGGAGAGTAATTGGAGAAAATAGGATATGGATAACTAAAGAGTCCGGTTTTCAAGCCGAAAGAGTGAACTCCTCCGTGGGTTGCACTAAAACAACAAGTGTTGTTGTTGGTTTGCTGATAGTTTTACTAGAAGTAGTTTCCCTTGCATTCCTAGTAGAGAGATTCCTAGCTACCTGTGCTAGAGAGCCCTGATAAATGAATGACACATTCCTTTTGTTATCCCTGATAAACAGATGGTGCATTCCTTGGGTTGGGCAGGTCAAGAGGAATAAAGTTGGTGGAATATTCAGGATAGATGTAGGAGAATATCAGTTGGGTTGAGAGATTTATGAGCTGTGAGTGGACTGTGAGAGACCACCCTCTTTTGTGGATTTATAGCCTCAACTCTAGGGTGAATGGATGTTGAGATTTGGAACAAATAGTCTACGGTTGGGTGGAACGTCCGTCCCAAGCAATTGGTTGCACGATTCTTGTTTAAGATAAATGTTTTATCTTGTACTGAGTTATTTACATGTGTTATTGTTGTGCATGAACTTTACGTGAATGAGAATGATTTATATGATGCTGTAATGAAAAATTAAGTTGCATCTCATGTTTATTATTAGCATGCTTAAGATGCATAAGTTTATGGTTATTACCATAGCTAAATTTGTTATAAATTGTAGCTGTAGGCTATGGGAAAACAAATAACAATAAAATAATAGTTTTAATTGGCAAAAGTTTCATGTTATGTGTATTCCACACGTATTGTTTCCTAGTTGGAGGCTAGGTACGTTGCTAAAATGGTTTCATATCCAATAAAGATAAATGTTTTGCATGACATGACCCAACTTCGGTGGTTGGGTACGTTACAAAGTGGTATTAGAGCCCAGGTTTTTAACACTGAGCCTACATGGGCCATTTAGCAGAGCGCAGAAGTAAAATTACAGAGTTGGCAAGTGAACTTTTTGATAGAGGGATATTTCATTTTCAAATTGTTTGACAAAATGTTTACGATGTTCCGTGGTGAAATTGGATGAAATTGACCAAAAGCCCCAAGTTCCTGCAGCTAAATAATGACAATTTTGAAGTGAAAGAGTTGAATTTGAAAAGAAACGAACAAATGTTTATGTACATGGCTTGATTTGGTTGTATTGAGCTTAGTTTCAGAGCTCTATTGACGACCCAAGAAGGAATTTTATTTTTGGGCGAATTTGAGCATTTTTGGAATTTTGGAAAATAAGCGAAATTGGAAAAAATAATCGATATTTTTCCGTACGCTGATGTTAGCATGACATGGG
The DNA here is from genome assembly GCA_009831015.1 of Picea engelmannii. NCBI lineage: Eukaryota > Viridiplantae > Streptophyta > Pinopsida > Pinales > Pinaceae > Picea > Picea engelmannii. The sequence goes on from ML820853.1 coordinate 50,497, forward strand.
GGGTCCATGTGTCAACTGACATGGAGGAAGGTGACATGTACTACCATGATGGCAGATACATAGAGGTAGGGAGTTAGAAAAATGACAAATGTTTGGGACTTATTATGAGTATGTGAGTTCGCGAGTCCGCAAAGGTAAAAACGACTAAGTGTTGGACTTATTATGAGTCTGTGAGTGCGCAAAGGTAAAAATGGCCAAGTGTTGGAATTATTATGAGTTCTTGAGTCCGTGATTCTATGATTCTGCAATGGTAAAAATGGCTAAGTGTTGGACTTATTATGAGTTTGTGAGTCCGCGAGTCCACAAAGGTAAAAACAACTAAGTGTTGGACTTATTGTGAGTCAGTGAGTTTGCGAGTCTGCAAAGGTAAAAATGACTAAGTGTTGGGACTTATTATGAGTCTGTGAGTCCACGAGCCCACAAAGGTTAAAATAGCTAAGTGTTTCAATTATTATTATTTCGTGAGTCCGCGAGTCCGCAAAGGTAAAAACGATGAAGTGTTTAACTTATTATGAGTCTGTGAGTCCGCAAGTCGGAAAAGGTAAAAATTTCTAAGTGTTGGACTTATTATGAGTCTGTGAGTCCGCAAGTCGGAAAAGGTAAAAACGACTAAGTGTTGGACTCATTATGAGTCTGTGAGTCCATGAGTCCACAAAGTTAGAAAAATGGCTAAGTGTTGGACTTATTATGAGTCAATGAGTCCACGAGTCCACAAAGTTAGAAAAAAAGCAAAGTGTTGGACTTATTGTGAGTCTGTGAGTTCGCGAAGAAGTGGAAGAATGGTTAAGTGTTGATACTTTTTGGACAAATTTATGAAAGGAAGAATTATTCTTTTGTGACTCCGGAAGTTCGATATTCCGTGGGTCCAAATAGATGGAAAAATAATCTAAGTGTTGAGACTTTTCGGATGGACTTATGAAAGGAAGAATTATGCTTTCGTGAGTCCGCAAGTCTGGGAGTCCGTGAGTCTGTGAGTTCGAATAGATGGAAAAATAATCTAAGTGTTGAGAATTTTCAGACGGACTTATGAAAGGAAGAATTATGCTTTCATAATTCCACAAGTCCGCGAGTTTGTGAGTTTGTGAGTCCGAATAGATGGAAAAATAATCTAAGTGTTGAGACTTTTCAGACGAACTTATGAAAGGGAGAATTATTCTTTCGAGAGTCCGCAAGTCCACGAGTCTGTGAATTCATGAGTCCGAATAGATGGAAAAATAATCTAAGTGTTGAAACTGTTCATGCGAACTCATGAAATAAAGAATTCTGATACAGTATGGGAACATAAATGTACATAATTTGATGGATATTGTTAATTAATTTAGCCTAACAAATTTTGTTGGCTTCAAATCTTGCAGAATTAGAGGTACAAAAAAAAAACATAGATCTTATATGAGAACTTAAGTCATGGAAGATGATAAAGGGTCTTGAATCCATGGGGAAGAGTTCATAGGTCTACATATCAACATGGGGAATGCTGAGATAGAGTCAAATTGAAGAAGAGATAGGAAATATCCTATCACTATGAGAAGCCTGCATTGGGAAGTGCAAAGCTACAGGGATGATAATCAAAGGATTATGAAGGCTCAGGAAGAGATACTTCAGAGCTTGAACATGTTGCATAAGCAAGTTAACAAAGATTCTTGCACCAAGAAAGCAACTAGTGCTAAAGAAGTATCAACATCTATATCTCACAACAAAAGGGATGATCATGGAATTTATAGGTAGTCAAGAAGCATTAGAAGGATCCATCATTCTTCAAGGCAATCCACTAGAATAACTCATGCAAGTTCAGGACCAGGAAGTAACCCAAGTGTGTCTCCTATTCCGAGGAAAATAATAATGCATGAGACAAACATCTTGTACGGTGAACTCAGGAAAATAAATCCACCTACTTTCAATGGTGAGCATAATAAAGGAGAAGAGGAAGAGGCTTGGTTGTTGGAAATGAAGAAATATTTCCAGTTGCATGACTACCCATCCCAGGTAGAAGCTATTATTTACACCTACCACTTGCAAGGAAAGGAAGCCATGTGGTGCGATCAACTTAAGAAAGCTAAGAACCTCGATAAGAAGAGAATCTCATGGAGGAAATTCAAAGGATATTTCCAAGAGAAATATTTGTCTGAGCATTACTATGAGAGAAATATGAAAGAGTTCTTTGAACTCAATTTGGGAACCATGACAATGGAGGAATATGAGAAGTGATTCTTTGAATTGTTGAAGTATGTTGACTTCATCAAAGATGAGAAGGTTAAAATCCAAAGGTTTCTAAGTGGGTTACCCTCCTATAGTGATAAGATTCAATATGACAACCCCAATACCTTGGAGGAAACGATAAGGAGAGAAAGGAATCTTTATGAGCAAAGTAAAGGAAGGCCAGTGTTCCAAAAGACTTGGAATGACAAGATGAAAGAGAAAAAGGGTCAAGCAATAAAGGTTTTAAGCCACCCTTTTTCATAATTAACTCCCAAGCAAGTCAACAAGGCCAAGAAGCCCAAAATGATCAAAATAATGCATATTCATTTGGGAAAAGGCAAAGGCAATAACCTGTTCAATGTTGGGGATGTGGGGGGAATCACTTATCTAAGGATTTCCCTCATAAAGGAGAAAGAATGAGGACTGTCCACAACATTCAGAAGGTTGAAACAATGGAAGACATGGAGGAATTATTCCAAGGATTTATTTAACCTTGGACAAAAAGTAGGTAGAATATAAATCCCCCATGATCGAAGTAGAAGGTAAGTTTTATAACCAACCCATAGCAATTTTAATTGATTCCATATCTAGCCATAGTTACATAAATGCTAACATTGTTGAAATATTTCACTTGCAAAGAAGTAAGCATAATAGATATTGGTTACTTCAGTTAGCCACAGGGGCTAAGAGAAATATCAATGAGTTGGTTAAATATTTTCAAATAGACATGAACGAACTCAACATGAAGGTAGATGTAAACATCGTGTTAAATTTAGAGCTGTTATTAAGTTCTTTTCAATTTACTAGACAATAATAGAATAAGCAGGATCACTGAGAAAAAAACAATCATAAGGTACACAAAATTTTATCCTGGGAAACCCTCATGGGGGAGAAAACCCAACAAAAACATCCTTAATACAAATTTCCAATACAATGCCAAGACAAAAACCAAACCACCAAGAATAACCTAGGACTGAGCATGCACCTCTCTTCTCCTTCTTCTTATGACTGCAACAACCTCCAAAAGATGCGCTCTAAAATTCTTGGCTAAGTGAGTGTAAGAATGAGGCACAATCCTCTCTTATTTATACTAGTTGGCATGCACTAGGGTTGTGTCTTTTCACCAAGCTAGGCCGACTTCTTCACTTAGTGGTTAAAACCACTTTAATTATCCCTAGGGGATGAATTTACAAACAACACCATATAACTATCGTTTGAACAATCCACAAAAGGGGAATTGGTATCATACAAAGCCTGACATGATCAATCCACAAAAGAGGATTTGATCTATCAGAAAATAACTCAATTATAATTAGAATATTCTTCGTAGTTACAATATTTCAACACTCCCCCTTAACAAGAAGGGTATTCTAATGACATAACCCAATATAACATCATCAAGAGAGAGAGGGAATCAACATCATCAACATATTGAACATTGATTGGAACATCTATAAATCATCAGAAGTTTTATCTCATCATCAACAACATCATCTTTCAAAACATGGAGCTGGAGTAGCATCATCATCATTATCTGCATCAACATCAATTAGTATAACACTAATACAACATCATCAATCGGTACAAGACTGATACATCATCTTCGACATGAAGATGAAGTAGCAACATCATCATCATCTTCAACATGAAGCTGAAGTAGCATCATCATCATCTTCTTCAACATGAAATTGAAGTAGCATCATCATCATCATCATCATTTTCAGCATGAGGCTGAAGTGGCAACATGAATATCATCTTCAACATGAAGCTGAAGTAGCAACATCAATGTTATCTTCAACATGAAGTTGAAGTAGCAACATAAATAACATGAAGCTAGAACAAAAATATCACCAACACGAGTCTGGTACAACATCATCAACAACATGAGGATGATACAACATCATCAACAACACGAGACTGATACAGCATCATCAACAACACGAGGCTGGTACAACAACATCAACAACACACAACTGAGACAACAACATCATCAACACAAGGTTGAGATAAAAATATCATCAACATGAGGTTGAGATAAAAACATCATCAACATCATCATTACGAGGCTGATATGGCATCATCAACATCATCAACACGAGGCTGAGATAACATCATCAACATCATCAAAAAGAGGTTGAAATAACATCATCAACATTATCATCATATGGAAACATAATAAGGCAGGTGCAACAACAACATTTTTTAGTACTTTGATAGACTGTCCTTACCAGACCTTCGAGATCTTCCCATGAATCGTAAGATTCCCTAAGATATAAAATTCTAATGGAGCTACCACATGGTATTCTAATAGACCATCCTTATTATACCTTCGAGATCTTCTCCGAAATCAAATGATTCCCTAGGATATGAAATCCTAACGGAGCTACCACTACTTACCACAACTAGCATTTACATGCACAGGTACTCTGAAAGGCCATCCTTACCGGACCTTCGAGATATGTCCAGGGATGATCAGTCCCCTAGGATATAAAATCCTAACTGAGCTACCCCTGTTGGTTAAGATACCATAGTATCATCAACATCACTCCCCCTTTCGAGGGAGGTCCTTTCAGACTATACCAATCTTTTCTTGAAAGTATTTAAATTTTACATGAGACAGAGGCTTGGTCCACACATATGCAACTTGCTCATTTGTGCCAACATATTGGAGCTTTACAACTCCTTTTGCATCATATCACGAATGTAGTGATACTGTATTTCTATGTGCTTTGACTTATCATGCAAAATTGGGTTCTCCGTCATCTTTATGCAACTCTGGTTATCACATATAATCACGGTGACTTCCATCTACAGATCAACTAGACCTATTAACAACTTCCAAAGCCATATGGCTTAAGAACTGGCAGAACATGTAGCAATGTATTCCAATTCAGTCGTGCTGAGAGAAATACTGGATTGGTTCCTTCTCTGCCATGAAGTCATGGCTAACCCCACACTGAAACACCATCATGAAGTTCTCTTTCTATCAGAAACACTTCCAACCCAATCTGAATCAGTATATCCATATAGTTTGAAGTCATGATCTCTAGTATAACATAGACTATATTCCAACGTACCCTTAAGGAATCTCATCACATTTTTTGCAGCTACAAGGTGAACACGTTTGGGTTCCACCATACACTGTCTCAAGGTGTTCACAACAAAACATATATTTGGCCTGGTATTCATCAGATACATTAACAAACCAATAATATTTCTGTACATAGTAGAATCAACCAATTTTGATGAAGTATCTATCAAGAGCTTGAAATTTGTTTCCATGGGTGTGTTCATGGATTTACTTTCCAACATGTCAAACCTATTTAGTATTTCAACAACATACTTCCCTTGGTTAAGGAAAATCTTCTCTGGGCTTTGTCAAGTTTCAAGACCTAAGAAATAATGCATCAGGCCTAGGTCTTTCATCTCAAATTATGAAACGAGCTTCTTCTTACAATCTGTGATGAGATTTTCTTCTCCTATTAAGAATAAGTCATCCACATACAACAACAATATAACTGGCTCATCATTCATGACCTTGAAGTAAAGGTTAGAATAAACTTTACTCTTGTTAAAGACCAAGCTCGTCACAAAACTATCAATTCTGCCATACCAAGATATAGGATCTTGCTTTAATCCATACACAACTTTCTTCAATATGCATACATGAGTCTTTCTGTTTTCAACTTCAAACCCTCGTGGTATAGTCCGAAAGGACCTCCCTCGAAAGGTATTGAAAAAGAAGGTATAGTCTGAAAGGACTATACCTTCTTAATCAATACCTTATTTTTCTGATCACATTGTACCAATCCTGGTACATTTGTTCAGCTACAACTTAATATGTGCTAGCTCTATGTGCTTTCTGCAAAGCATTATTTTTCTCATTGCTTTGAGAGTATGTCTACTTCTCTTTCTACAACTGTTCCTCTCAGACTAAGACTCTACACCTGCATATTCTCTGAAGATGATAATCATTGTAGCTATTGAAATCTGAGAGTAGCTCCTCTATTCTATCATGGAAACATCTTCATTTGAGAGTGGTTCAATAATTGATATTGAAGGTAGATTTTCTTCTTTCATGGAGGTAACTCAATCTTAAAATACAGGGACTACTCCCCCTGAATCTCATACTATATCAAAATCATGGTTGCTCTGGTTGTATTCATGAATAATGGAATTATTTCTTCAATTATTGGAACAAGTGTCTCGTCATAGTATTCTCCCTCTTGCTGGGAGAATCCTCTGGACACAAATCAAGCTTATACTATTATCTGCAACATGCTTGATTTGGCAGATCAATCTTGGAAGTCATTACTGACTTCCCTTATGGTCTCAAGGAAAACTCCATATCCATTCCTTTTGTCTGGCTTCCTCCTCTATTACTGAAACAAGGGAATCTTCCTAGGAGATTTCATGTCTCCTAGAGGTCTATGAAGCTAGTCTTCTCAACTCATGTCATCTGTCCCCCAGTTGTTGATGCCCAAAAGTGCAACGTAGGGTACCTGCATGCAAATTGGTTGCAATGCCTTATTATTTATGTATAATTAATAATATACTAAATGGGTGGGACCTTGTGTGTGGATATGAAAGAAGGATGAAACATTTTCTTATGTGCTTATGACTTGGTTGTGAGGCGAATTCTACAGTTTATTGACTTTAAGTTACTCTTTAAAAAAAAATGGTCAACAACAAATTTTATGGACAATGTGATTAAAAGAGAAATGATGTTTTTTTGATAGTTATCATAAGTTTTATTCTGTTGCACTCAATTTGAAAGGAAATCTAAACTCCAGGCTTGAAGTAATGGATGATATTGGTATTGTGGATCTCTTGTTAAGTGGGTTATGCACCATTATTTAAAGTTTAAATATTAAGAGTTGGGACATGGTCTCCCTAGCAAGTGTTGACATACATTATATTGGGGTTGGCGATTATGTTTAAGTTTGAAACATAGGAAAGGGTGGCGTATCCCGCTTGCGTTGAATTGTTATGGAAATAGTGGATTATGCATTGTATGGCTAGCTCACTCATACTGGCTATGGTTTAAGGAGTAAATGTGGATATGATGTGAAGTAATTGCACGTTGCTCTAACCTACCTCGAGGGTCGCCACCCTTGCAATTTTTGATTTGGTCATTTTTGTTGGTTGATGTTGCCTCCACTTTGCTCGGTCATGGAAGAAGTGTTTGGACTTTGTCGATTTTTCCTTAGCATTTTTTGCACCCAGGTATGAGGATTCTTGCTGCTCCATCCATGAATTCTTGCTTTGATCATTAATTAAATCAAAGTTGGCTCTTGCATTTTCTTACTGTCTGTGCTTTTCCAAGGTTCATGGTATATGGGTCTTTTGACTGTGTATTGGGTGAATTTGGCCTTTGTGCTATATGCAAGTGAATTCACAGTTGAACGATGTGTGATGTTTCTCGCTGTTGATGTAACTGTGGTTGCTCTGTTGATTTACTTGTGGGGAAGATTGTGGGGAAGTATTTTGGGTCTGCCTCATCTTTGGATTTTTGCTATTTCTTGCGTTTCTCATACAAAATGGTTTCATTGCTCGCAACCTTTGGATTATATTTAGACTTTGCCTGTCAATTGTTTATATGGATATCATGGATATTTTTCTCGCATCCTTCATGAAGGGTCCGTGAATAAGTCTATGGAGGCTTATGGTGGTAAAAATAATTGTTGAAAGCGTTCTTTTGATTAAAAACTCAAAGTGTTGCCTGCTTTCTCTCCCATACCTCATTGTTGTTGATGAATGGTATCCTAAACCCTACATTTGAATAACTGTGTAAGGATGGATAACCCAACATTTGATAGAGACACTGTTCGCATCTCTTTTTTCATGAGGTTTTTGTCAATTTATTACGTAAGAGTTAACACCAAGATCATTTATTTATAAAACATAGTCTGTTAAGTGACAATATTGAAATGAAGATAACATTGTAAGACATGGTTTATGAGTCATAGCCATGCTGGGTTACCATGCATGAGGTGGTCGATTTTATGGATGGATAGGATACCTCTGTTGACAAGTTACATATATGTTAAATGAACTCTATGAACATGAATTCTGGAAGTTTTGTTATTTGAAATCTTAGCTTAAGTTTGTGTTATCCACGGGGGATTCCTTTTGGTTGATTTCGAGAATTTATGTAGTGATTAAAGCATGCTGATGGCAATGTTTTGAGACCTAGTCTGTCCATACTTCGACTATTAGTTGGTTGTTGGAATACTGCATTCCTTGATACTATTGTGCACAGATTGTGTTATGTATGTTGAATTGTTTCTTGAATAGTATTTATTTAAAGAATTTTGTAAATATAATTACAAAAGGCACAACGAATAGTCTTGAGGTGAAGCACCGGTTTTGGAATTTTGAAATAGAATATTAAATTTTGATTTTGCAACAGGAAAGAGTTTGGAAATTTCGTTGTTATGATGATGGGATTGTTTTGTATGGATAATTATAATAGTAAACATTGGAGTCCCTTCCATTATACCATATTATGCACAAAACACTCCCCTCATTATCCCACTTACACTTTTTGCACTCCATGTTCTATTATTACTCAATTTTAAGGACAAGTCTGTATGAAAAATGAAGAAGTAGAGATGGAGGTTAATTGGTGATTGGTGTTTTGAGAGCTAGTTATATACAAAGTTTGATTATTTTTATGATTGTTTGAACAGTATCCATGTATTCCGCCCCCACATGCTACCATTTTATGCACACTATGAACCCCTCATATTCCCAATACCTTATCATTCCTTTGTTCACATGGAAATTGATTAATGGAATTGTTATGGATGAATTGCATGAGTTCTGTGGTAAACAATAGATCCAACTCTTGATTTTAATTAAGTGGAGTTTCATGTATGGATTATTAATAAATTTTCATGATTCATTGAATATTGCTACAGGATGAGCTTTTTTAGTGGGGGCAGTAATGGTAGAGGTAACAAAGGCAGGGGGTATTGGCAAAGAGATCATAAAAGACCTCGATTCTCTATACATTTCGATGACAACCCCCAATAATTGAACCACCTTTTCCAAGATGGTTTCTTTAACTTAGTAGTTCAAGGAATCTTCCAGCCCTGACTAGAAAGACCTCCTTTCCAAGCACATCAAAATATTTCTGGCATTTCAGTCCCTCCTCGCGTGTCGATACGACCATAACCACTCGCCAATGATGGTTGGTAGGAGAGTGTCCACCAATATGTTGTACTGCATCATTTCCATTGCCCCCTCCACCACCAAAAAATCAAGTTTCCTAAGTTGATCCTTCCCTCTCACCTGTGCAGTTATCGCGTGCTAGTAAATGATTGAAAACGAATGTCCCCGAGCCTATGCAGGACAAGGGAAAATAAGTAGCCACTCACTCAAGCTCATCCAAAAAGTACGATAAATCAATCTCCTCTCACCTCCATCTTAAGGATGTTTGTTCTTATGTTATTAATGCCATTCAACCTCAGGGTTCTAACCAGTCAAAGGCTGCCACAAAGAACTCGAAAGGGGACATTAGTGAGAAGAGGCTCAATGCCTCACATAGAAAATATGGATTTTGATAATGGAGGATATTTTATTTGTTGAAGACAATATTTTTATTTTGTTAAAGTTTTGAACAACAAGCATATATTTGACACTGTTTTGGACAACATCATTCATTTGGGCATTTTGATTGGACAACTTGGATATAATGCTATTTTTTTGGGACATGATTATATTACATTAATTTGTCTCAAACTAATTAGTTAAGTTAATTTGACTTAACTTAAGAAAGGTAATTCAACTACCATAACTTATTGAGAAAGCATAAAATCTCAATCGAATGAAGAGGCAAGAGGAGGAGAATAGAAGGAGAAATGCAACCATAATATTTGATCTATACTAGTGAGATACTTTTAACTTTCATTCATTCTTAGTTTACCGAAAATATTAATCCTCTTGATGAAAACAACGTCTCATTGAAGGAAACAAGATTCAAAAACCAAATCACATATTTCAACAACTTATTTTAA
>ML820853.1:83452-95831 GCA_009831015.1 Picea engelmannii
ATACTTTTAACTTTCATTCATTCTTAGTTTACCGAAAATATTAATCCTCTTGATGAAAACAACGTCTCATTGAAGGAAACAAGATTCAAAAACCAAATCACATATTTCAACAACTTATTTTAAGGTGTATAATTTGTCTTCGATAGTCTGTATATTTTTGTTTGTGCATGAATTGAGTTTCATGGCCGATAAAGAATATCTTGTAGAGTCAAGTTACAACAATTTGTGGAAAGATGATCCATATGTTTAGCTTCAGTTTTTTATTGATTATCAGAGTCTTTTTGTATGGTGCCCATCAAAGGATTCTAATTTTGATTCTGGTCCCTACCCTCTGTTGGATCATGTTGTCATTGATGCCAATGGTTTGATTACTTGGGAGATTGTTGGATCATATGTAAATGATTTGGTTTGATTGATGTCAAGTAATCGATTGACATGATGCCCTTGATGAGAATGATATATGTCCAAGTGGAAACCAATCGATGCAAAGATGAATCATTAGTGTCTTATCATGGTTGATAAGGTGCACAAATGGATGAACTCAAAAGTGGTCCCCTTATGGTGAAAGCCCTCATGGGAAGATGCTTTACAGATTGGGTTATCCTAGAAGAAACGTTGGAGGACCCATGCTTGCATGTGGAATAATGAGATGAAGATCAATGAATTTGTTGGTGAAACTATCCTAGATGGATAGTGTTTGACATGAAATTTCCGGTGGTATGTGGAATGTCACATAACTCCTCACGGTTTGAGAGTTATGGTCTTATGAAGTTGGAGGACCCCCATATGAAGGCTTGAAGCCCCCAAGGTCAAAGAAGTAAACGTGCTTGAAAAGAAGAAATCATTATTTAAATGATAAAGTAAAGTGACAAAATCAAGAAAGATTATTTAAATGATAAAATGAAGTGACAAAATCAAGAAGGAATATTTAAATGATAAAGTATTGGAGAACTTTCTATTCATGGAAAGTGGTTAACCCTAAAATAAGGAATATAGGTTAAGTGACCTAGAAATGGGATAAGTAACCTAAAAATGGGTTAAGTGACCTAGAATATGAAAGTATAAATAAGAAGCTAGGATATCTTGTAAAATGTACATTTGGTAAGAATCCTTTTTGTGGATCAATGGAGAGCTTCTTAGTAATATATTTTGGAGTATTGATGGAGAGGTTCTTGTGAGAGAATCTTATTGGTGTGGATCTCTTGAGCATGATTGAAGATCTATTCTGAGGAAGAGAGTGAGAGGAGGATCTCATGGACACATCAAAGTTTCGGCAATGTCGACGATCTTGACGACGAAAGTCTTGAAGTCACAAAAAACCCTATTTTCTGATGCCCATGCGGGCTGTCTATGTATAGGGTGCATGTACATGCAGGTTGGTGGTGTATAGGGTGAGTGTACACACGGGCTGACTATGTACAAGGAGCGTGGACTGAATAAAATCATGGAGATTTTTGTTTGAGTTGGTGCCAAGCTCTTGGATGATGAGGCAGGTTCCAGATCTACATTCTATGGCCTCAGATCTATCACTACGACACTGGTATGGTTACATTATTGTCTTCATAGATTCTGTTGTTTGATATGTTGTGAATTCTTAGGGCATTCTTGGTATGGCTTCTATGATGTGGCTCAATTTGGCTGATTTGATGGATGGAGTGAGCAACACTCTTGTGATTCTGTAGTGACATGATTACTATGGTACACTAGTTGTTTATACCTGATTGAGATAGCATTCACATTGATTTGTTGTGGAGCATGAGCAAGCTATTGGAGAGCTTGGATGTATTGTGACTAGTTGTGGGTCAGTTTGGACAGTGGAAGACAGAAGAGAAAGTGATTGCATGTTGCAGAGGTTCTGAGCATGTGAAGCAAAGAAAAACCCTATGTGCTCAAGAGCATACGCTTGTTACATTATACACTGGCCGCGTTCACACACGGGCTGTAGTGAGCCAGCGCGCGTTCACACGCGGGTTGCACTACTGATAGGTCGCGTACCTGTTGACAGATTGATATCTGTTGAGGATTGTTGCCTCATCTCAGTTGGTGCTGAGAATGTAAGTTGAGTCTTGCATATAGAGCTGGTCCTCTTGTAGAGTTGTACTCTATTCAAATGTTGCTGATAAACCCAAGGATTGTAGTCCGTAATAAAAAGAAAATTGTACGTACATATTATGTTCTTTGTGTCCATTATGATGATGACTTGTTGATGATATATTGCTGATATATGTTGTTGATATGTGCCTACATCTAACTGGTTATAAATGACAGAAATGGGTAATGAAGAAATGTTGAATGCTAATTGATGAGTTTTGTGCTAGAGGGAAGTTTTGAAAAAAAGAGCCCCACACTCATTCACCCCCCCCCTCTAAGTGTGGTAGGTGTGTCCAACAATTGGTATCAAAGCTGACCTTCACTACAAGCCTTAACAAGCTTGAAGAAGATCCATAGACACACAAATGGATGATGAATTTCCAATCCTTGATGAGGAAAACTATTCTACTTGGAGAATAGAGATGAGAGTGTATTTGAAGACAATGGGAGCAACTATTTGGAAGGAAACCATCGATGGGTATGTTCCGTTGAAGAACATGTCAAAGTTTGCAGCTCAAAGGGAAGGAAAGAAGAATGATGCATTGGCTCTTAAGACAATTCTTAATGGATTCTCAAGCCCTATCAAGGAGAGAATGGGACAATGCACTTCCGCCAAGGATCTATGGCTAAAGCTAGAGGAGAAATATCAAAGCAAGGAAGTGAAAGAAGAAATTGAAGACTACTCCATCAAGATCACCAAAGCTAAAGAATCATCAAAATCTCTTGAATGCATTATTTCTAAATGTGATTTTGAAAACATTTCAAGTGAAGATAAAGAATCAAGTGATGATAGCACAAAGGAAGATCTTGAAGACATTTCAAATGAAGGAAAATAAGTATGTGTTGATGTTTGCAAAAAGGAAGATCATGAGGATATTTCAAATGAAGGTAAAGAACACTCTAAAGCCCTTGATTGCAATGATGATGATGATGAATTTTTCTCTACAAGTGAAGAAGAAGATGTAGATATAGTTTGTGTAAAGTTTGATGGTATTTATCCCATGAAGAGAATAGAAGGAGATGATGCAATGTGTACAAAATAACATGCTTATATAGGTTCCAGGAAACAAAACTGTTTCCTGTTGATAATATCAAATCTGTTTCAAAAATATGGGGAATGCAACCACCCTGATTTCACTGAATAAAATATCAACAGCCTAATCTATTTACTAAAAGCACAAAGTTGATATGGCTGGAAGATCTCAATAGTTCCTCATATCTCCTTGGAAATTATGGGTTCCTGAAAACAAATGAAATTGGGAAGATTTTAGATATTTTTTCAATTGTCAAATCAAGCAATTCAAATTTTTCTAACTGGCTACAAAATCTTACGATTTTGTAGCTAGTTGTAATAGCAACTACAATCATATTTTATTCAATAAATAAAACAAACTAATCTTTATAAGGAAGATAATGTATTCAATCAAATAGTATATCCTAACTTGAGAGTGACAAAATCACGCTAAAATTAAAAAAGATCATACCTCAAATCATGGAAAAACATATCAAGCAATCTTGGAGTTTACGATTGCTGTTTCTACCTCTACATTCTTGAAAATGACAGATCCTGTAGTTTTTAGGCATTTCTCCTTTTCTTGGGTTATGGATTGGAGTCTATTGTTCTCATTTGTCAACAAATCCACTTGGTCTTTTAGAGATTTAAGTCATGACTGAAGCATAGGCACATCAATATAATACCTGTCTATCCAAGATTGACACTCATCACACTGTGGCTGTAGGGACTATGCATTGGCACTGACAGCATTAAGGGTTGGAGAATCGTCCAAGCGAAAGGTAGGCTTATCACAGAGTCGAATGACCTAGAATTCTTGGTTATTCTTTATACATGGAGGCAGGTTGTTTACATAATCGTAGGGTCGGTCAGGGTAGAGCCTGTATGACACAGGGTCCTCTTCAACCAAGAATATTTTGATTTCTGGGTCTGAATCTTTGCTCACATTAATCGTGTTGTTTGTGTCTGCATAGGGTTTGATTTTATTTTGAACACTTCGTGAAATCAAACGAACAACCCTTTTATTCTTGAAATTAACATCGACATTGCCCTTGTGATTCTTCCCTATAGGTTTTATAACATTTTTAGTGCTATCCTTTGGATGCGAACTCAGTTGATTGTCCTTTCGAGTGACATCAGGGTAGGTCGAGGGCTAATTATTAGGGGAAATATCATAGGGTAGGAGCGGTGGAGAAGAGGTTGTAGTGTTCATGAGGGTTTCAACAATGATCGGTTTATCTACCTGTCCCAATTCACTATTACCAAAGCCATTTCATAAAATAAATGCATCCCAACAATCATTTTGTAATTGCAACTAGTGCATGAGGATAATTTTAATAAGCCCATGGTGAAGTAAACTCGAATCAGACCTCTGCTTCCTAAATCGTTTACCCATCTTATATAGACTTCTAAGCAGGAAGCAGGTCATATTCAACGGGAAGCCAATGAAACTCATAAGCAAGCGTAGATGATACATGAAAACTAATCCAAATATTCCTTCTCACATAATGAATTGCTTCACAATAGCAAGTGGATCATGCCACCTAGGTTTTAAGGATGAGATTGGCATACCTCAATCACAACTAGTAATTTTTCATGAGGTGAACATCAAAGTCTAGGGGACCTCTTCAACTTTCGCATTCTTGAACCATTTTTTCCCGACAGTTGGTAAACCTGTGGCTTGGCTTAAGAACTCTTCTGTTATTTCTAAATGCACGTCACCTATCTTCACCCTGCAGCCATCGAAGGTCAAAGAAAACTCTTGGGCAACTCGCAGATTGAAACCCTTAAATTTTTCGATGAACAAATGCCAATCGTTCCTTTCTAAATCATCCCTGGTGTTATCATATGATAGAAAGGTTTGGATGCCATTCAGCTCGATCCTTACCACTGGATCAATGGTGAACAGAAGGGAATCAACACATAACTCACAGGTAGGGTTTGATAAAAAGTCACAGAGCCATAGCCCCGAGCCTCAACAAAAAATTACTATGACAGTTCAAAATGTAGGCAGAGGCGTTAATCACCATACGTGGGAACAAAATCGTGAAGCCCGAGAGCATACAAAAGAGTAATGGCATGCTGTACTTCGTATGCCACCTTGGCATTGGGTACGTATTAGGATCAGAGCACTTTGAAAACAATAGTACACGCATTCATAGATTAATCACAAAGGTAAGTGCATCGAATAACAATTGAATAATTCAAAGTTTCAAGAATCAAAACTCCATCAATATCAATCGAATATTAATGAAAGGAGCTCTTTCACTTATGCAACCAAGGCATGTTTAGAACCAAGGGGTCATAAACAAGGAGAACAATAATGTTCATAGCAAGAATATGACAATTCACATGAACAGTCTTCCTTTAATCACAAATCAAAACAAAAATGTCAATTCCAACCGCGAGTTTTCATGCTTACAGTCATGAAAACAAAAATCGAAAAGAAGATATGTAAAAAGCGACAAGTGACAAGTGTCATTTGGTGAGAATTCTCATGACAAGTAATGAAAATTTAGAGACCCTGTGTAGGCAGCTTACAAACAATAAAAATTATATTATTACTGCCAACAATGGCGACACACTAGGAGAAGCAGTTATCTCTGTAATATGAATGAGTTCAGGTTAGAGAAATCTTAAAGACTTCGAATTGAAGAACAACTACAAGGTTATTTGAACATATTTAAAAAAAAACAAGACGCAACCTAATTTCAGATACCTTTCATTTAAAAGAATGAAACCTGGTGACAAACTTGGGAAAAGAAAGACAAAACATTTAAGTTAATGTCTCTGATACTGTTGACAGGGCCACTGCTGCCAGCAAGTGTTCATAGCCTCGACAGGGATGTCAATTAACCCACTCTAACGTCTTTATCCTATCCAAGAAATTTCAAATGAGAACAAAGGATTGTTATGGCCAACACAAAGTTCATACCTGAGAGTTTTCTTTTACTTGACATTGCTTCGCTGCCAACAGGCCTGTTCAGTACCCCGATGAAGTTATCTTGGTGTCATGCATGCATTTACCCGCTGCCAACAGACCTGTTCAGTGTCCCGGTGGGGTTACAAACACTTCCCACAGCTCTCTAAGAATTTATTCACATTCTGATATAGTTTTAAAGATATTCAATAGAGCGGGGCGACGCTGAAAATTCTAGTTTCTTAACACAACTTAATATTTCCACAGGCCTTTAAATTTTTCTAGCAAACCTTCATCAAGATCTGAAAAACAGTTCATTAATAGAACCAATCTTCAAGGACGGGGAGATGTCATTGAGTTTCTTTCTTAAAGAGCAGGGACAACGTAAAGAGACCTTTTAAATATATTCATGAATACTTTCAAGTGCAGATTGCAACTGAGGAATCGACTTTCAGACAAAAGACACCTTCAACCAGCCTACAATTTTAGAGAAGGACAACAATAGATGTTCCAACAGCCTTTGACAACTATTTTTGAGATGAATCCCATTATGTTTCTCTTTGTCTGAGCTAGACTGTAAAACAGGGATGTTCAACTCAAAAGGACCAATGAACTAAAATGAAAACAAAACACACCAGCGAAGAAAAATTGGAAAGCAAAGAAATCCAAACAAAAAAAATATGTACAGAATGTGCATCTAAAAACATCATGCACAAAATCCCTTGGGAGACTGAAAGAAATTAGAAAAATCCTGTTTGATGTGAAAGCAGTCCTACTCATGGTACCTTGGGTCAGGGTTGAATTTATGATTAGATCTCTTTATTCTCCAATTAAGATTTTCATGACGATACTGCATTTTTTGAAAATAAATATTCAACGAAAATAAAAGAGAAAAGGATCAAGTGGACTTCCCTGACAACAGTTGTATTATGGTTCTCATGGTGCGCCCACTTGCGTTCATGACTGCATTATTACAAAGATAAATAGTGAGAAATAAAACTGAAAGAAAACCTATTCCTAAACCTACCCTAACTACTAAACAAATCAGAATACTACATGAAGTCATGCTTCCAATGTAGCCATTGGAGTAACTCCAATCTTGCAATGGAAACAAAATCAAGCATTACTAATAAGAATGGTAACATAAACATATCACACTTACCTTCATAATCATCATCTAAAAACGAAGTAAGAATGATCTTACCATTTCCTTGAATATTCTTGTTGTATGAATCCTGTAGCCATTGTGCAATCTTGTCGTGATAAGGGTCATAATGGCATGGGCGAGTGTAAGTAAGTTTAAAAAAATTGTCAAGATTACAAGGAAATGAAATAACCATAAGCCAAGGCTGAAATGCCCCATCCTCCTGACATTTCTCTAAGTGTTCATTAATTTCTTCACATGGAGGATCTAAAAGAAATATGTCACGCCTACTTCCAAGATACTTAGGTAAAATGAAAACAAGCATAACTTTATCTTTATTATGAAATTTTTATATATGTGAATATTCAATCCATCCTAAGATCTTGTCACAAAAATGAGGATTCAAACCACGAATTTGATGAAACAAATATATCGATGGGAAAATCATCATAAGAGGATTTGTGACGTCAGTCAGATCATTGGTTTGAATGATTCCTTTGATGAGATTGATCATTTCAAAATGTGAAGTATAAACATTAAAATTCGAGCTGATCAAAGAGCGAATATGCAACATAGAATGTTTGATCTCTATAAGATATAGTGCATTGTCTTTTTCAACAATAAACTGTATAAAATCATCTCGCAACATGTCCTTTTCCCATGTGAGTGATGAAAGTGAACAAGCGTCAAATCCAACTTTATCCATGTTAGGTTTGGAATTAATTTCACCAAAATTTAGCATAATGAAAGGATATGATTGAGGCCGAAAAGAGTAGGATTTTGTAGGTAAGATGTCAAGTCCAACAGAGTCTAGGAATAGATCAGGAGATAAAAAATAAAAGGAATCAGAAATAAGCACATGAAAAGAATCTCTTGAACTACGATAATTAACAATGGTATTCTCAAGACATTTCTCTTCACTTTCTTTACAACTCCTAATCTGTTTTGGTGATGAATTCCTCAACATAATATGGTCATATGGATTTGGCTTATGTGTGATAGATAATTCGAAATTTATGTGACAAACGTCTAGTCTTTCCTATGGATAAAGTACATTTTGAGGATTAAGGTTTAAAGTTTCTTCTTCTAGTTGCATATCTTCTTCTATAATCAGTTTCATAGGAGTATTAGAACGTTTAAGATGATTTTCGTCGCTTAAGTGTTCTTCAATGACTGATTTTAAATATTGATTAGAGCATGAGTTACAAGAATGAGGATATTCACCTTGAGCCAGAAACAAATCTTCTTCCATACTGGTCGAAGACTGAAAATACAATGATTCAGAGGAAAAACTAATTTGGTTGTCAATAAGAACCTGGTCAATAGATTCTACCTCCCTTGCTTGTTCAACATTATCATCTTGCGAAAGAAAATTCTTCTTGTAATTGAGTGATTGGATTTGCAATTGGTTCTTCATTTGTGATTGAATATGACTGGATGGGAGGGATGCAAGTATCATAGAGGATATTTAATGAAAATGACATGTCATCGAGATAAAATTTACAGAGGATATGATAGACTCTTGTCAAAAAGTCTTCCGAAGATGAACCGCCGTTGATTAACGAAGTATGAAATTCTTCACATAATTGATTGAAATCATAAATTTCAAAAGCATCTAGAAATTCATCTACAAATTGAAACCAATAAAAATGTGACATGCTAGAAAGGATTCAAACCAATGTTTAATCCAACCTCTAAAAGTAAAAGTGAACAGTCTGCACAAAACTCTTAAATCTGAGATGTCGTGTTTGATGCATTTGCACCAAAACTTGTTAAGGTGGTCTTTAGCAGATGTATTGCCTCCACCATCAAAGGTGAGTTTGGACAAGCGAGAGACTATCTCGTCGGGAACATCGGGTAATGAGAAGTGGAAAGCATGTTCCAACACAGTGATTTGGGGAGCCATGATGAAATTGAATACATTTAAAATAAAAGCTCCTACAGGGCCAACTTGTCAGTCGACCCTCCTTCTAGCGCCATTTGTTGATGGGCGAAATTGATTACTCATCAACTGGAGGAGTGAACCTGGTCTGGGGTTGTCTAATTAACCCAAGCTATTTGGATTAATCCACTCTGATAGGTTTAACGACTCCGTTGGCCGATCTAAGTCCTAAAGAAAGTGAAAAAACAAAGCTAAAGGAAATGCAATAACTTAATAAATAAAAATAGCTGAAAACTATATATACATCTAATATATATTTACAGTTTAACTAACTAATACTTATAAAATAACTCTACTTATCATATGCACAATATATATAAATAATTTTATTTCTAATATATATATATATATATATATATAATATGTACAAAATACAAATTTTAATCTAAATCCGTGAAAATCGAATGTAAATTGATTTTTTAAATAATAGTAAAGCTATTATCTAATATTTTTGATTTGTTTTCTTATAATGTTTATATAAAAGAAATAGAATATCAAACTGTCTAATTAAACAAAAGAAATAACATATGATAAAAAGTGTTTTAACTACAGGGAGCTTCTATATTTATTATGCTAATGAAATCAAATAACATGCTTACCTATTGTCGCATCCAATATATGTTCACTGTGTAGCATCCAATCACCTTATCTGACGAGGTAAACCTGCACCAGATCCTGAAATTGCTTCTAATAAATGTAAAACAATAGTGATGGAATTCGAATGATACAACACATAAGAGATATGATCACAACAATCTCATAACTTTACAAGCAACCACAATAAGATAAATCTTGTTGTGAAAACTTGCACATAAATGTTCAATCAAAAATAAAGATAAATCTCTTGATTCAAGTTTGAATGAATGATTATTGTGTGTTAAATATGGAACATGAAACATGGATAATATATAAATTTTTATCATACCAGCTTGTAGTAAACCATGACAACGAAAGCAATCATAATCTATTTACAAATTGAAATAAACATGACTTGAATAAAACCACAATACGGAAAAGCTAAAGTTGTGACGAGTATTATATTCCATTCAAGTCTGTAAATGAAAAATCCATAGTCTTGCCCCAGGCAGAGATGATGCAATGTGTACAAAATAACATGCTTATATAGGTTCCAGGAAACGAAATTGTTTCCTGTTGATAATATCAAATTTGTTTCAAAAATATGGGGGATGCAACCACCCTGATTTCACTGAATAAAATATCAATAGCCTAATCTGTTTACTAAAAACACAAAGTTGATATGGCTGGAATATCTCAACGGTGCCTCATATCTCCTTGGAAATTATGGGTTCCTGAAAACAAATGAAAATGGGAAGATTTTAGATATGTTTTCAATTGTCAAATCAAACAATTTGAATTTTTCTAATTGGGTACATAATCTTACGATTCTATATCTAGTTGTAATAGCAACTACAATCATATTTTATTCAATAAATAAAACAAACTAATCTTTATAAGGAATATAATCTATTCAATCAAATCGTATATCTTAACTTGAGAGTGACAAAATCAGGCTAAAATTTAAAAAGATCATACCTCAAATCATGGAAAAACATATCAAGCAATCTTGGAGTTTACGATTGTTGTTGCAGCCTCTACATTCTTGAAAATGACAGATCTTGTAGTTTTTAGGCATTTCTCCTTTTCTTGGGTAATGGATTGGAGTCTATTGTTCTCGTTTGTCAACAAATCCACTTGGTCTTTTAGATATTTAAGTCATAACTGAAGCAGAGGCACATCAGTATAATACCTGTCTATCCAAGATCAACACTCATCACACTGTGGCTGTAGGGACTGTGCATTGGCACTGACAACATTAAGGGTTGGAGAATCGTCCAAGCGAAAGGTAGGCTTATCATAGAGTCAAATGCCCGAGAATTCTGGGTTATTCTTTAGACATGGAGGTAGGTTGTTTACATAATCATAGGGTCGATCAGGGTAGAGCCCGTATGACACAGGGTCCTCTTCAGCCAGGAATATTTCGATTTTCGAGTCTGAATATTTGCTCACATTAATCGTGTTGTTTGTGTCTACACATGGTTTGATTTATTTCGAACACTTCATGAAATCAAACGACCAACCCTTTTATTCTTTAAATTAACATCGACACTACCCTTGTGCTTCTTCCCTGTAGGTTTTATAACATTTTTAGTGCTATCCTTTGGATGCGAACCCGGTTGATTGTCCTATCGAGTGACATCAGGGTAGGTCGAGGGTTCATTATTAGGGGAAAGATCACAGGGCAGGAGCGGTGGAGAAGAGGCTGCAGTGTTCACAAGGGTTTCAATAATGACCAGTTTATCTACCTGTCCCAATTCACTATTACCAAAGCCATTTCGTAAAATAAATGCATCCCAACAATCATTTTGTAATTGCAACTAGTGCACGAGGATAATTTTAATAAGCCCATGGTGAAATAAACTCGAATCATACCTCTGCTTCCTAAACCGTTTACCCATCTTATACAGATTTCTAAGCAGGAAGTAGGGCATATTCAACGGGAAGCCAATGAAACTCATAAGAAAGCGCAGATGATACAAGAAAACTAATCCAAATATTCCTTCTCACGTAATGAATTGCTTCACAATAGCAAGTAGATCATGCCACCTAGGTTTTAAGGATGAGACTGGCATACCTCGATCACAACTAGTAATTTTTCGTGAGGTGAACATTAAAGTCCAGGGGACCTCTTCAACTTTCGCATTCTTGAACCATTTTTGCCTGACAGTTGGTAAACTCGTGGCTTGGCTTAAGAAATATTCTATTATTTCTAACTGCAAGTCACCCATCTTCGCCCTGCAACCATCGAAGGTCAAAGCAAACTCTTGGGCAACTCACAGATTGAAACCCTTAAATTTTTCGATGAACAAATGCCAACCGTTCCTTTCGAAATCGTCCCTGACGTTATCATATGATAGGAAGGTTTGGATTCCATTCGGCTCGATCCTTATCACTGGAGCCATGGAAAACAGAAGGGAAACAACATAGAACTCACAGGTAGGGTTTGATAAAAAGTCACATAGCCATAGCCCCGAGCCTCAACAAAACAATAGTATGACAGTTCAAACGGTAGGCAGAGGCATTAATCACCATGCGTGGGAACAAAATCGTGAAGCCCGAGACCATACAAAAGAGTAATGGCATGTTGTACTTCGTATGCCACCTTGGCATTGGGTACATATTAGGATCAGAGCACTTTGAAAACCATAGTACGCACATTCATAGATTAATCACAAAGGTAAGTGCATCGAA
>ML820853.1:107388-137190 GCA_009831015.1 Picea engelmannii
CTTATCATGGTTGATAAGGTGCACAAATGGATGAACTCCAAAGTGGTCCCCTTATGGTGAAAACCTTCACGGGAAGATGCTTTACGGATTGGGTTATCCTAGAAGAAATGTTGGAGGACCCATGCTTGCATGTGGAATAATGATATGAAGATCAATGAAGTTGTTGGTGAAACTATCCTAGATGGATAGTGCTTGACATGCCATTTTTGGCGGTATGTGGAATGTCACATAACTCCTCACGGTTTGAGAGTTATGGTCTTATGAAGTTGGAGGACCCCCATATGAAGGCTTGAAGCCCCCAAGGTCAGAGAAGTAAAAGTGCTTGAAAATAAGAAATCATTATTTAAATGATAAAGTAAAGTGGCAAAATCAAGAAAGATTATTTAAATGATAAAATGAAGTGACAAAATCAAGAAGGAATATTTAAATGATAAAGTATTGGAGAAATTTCTATTCATGGAAAGTGGTTAACCCTAAAATAAGGAAAATAGGTTAAGTGACCTAGAAATGGGTTAAATAAACTAAAAATGGGTTAAGTGACCTAGAAGATGAAAGTATAAATAAGAAGCTAGGATCTCTTGTAAAATGTACATTTGGTAAGAATCCTTTTTGTGGATCAATGGAGAGCTTCTTGGTAATATATTTTGGAGTATTGATGGAGAGCTTCTCGTGAGACAATATTATTGGTGTGGATCTCTTGAGCATGATTGAAGATCTATTCTGAGGAAGAGAGTGAGAGGAGGATCTCATGGACGCATCAAAGTTTCAGAAATGTTGGAGATCTTGACAGTGAAAGTCTCGGAGTCACCGAAAGCCTTATTTTATGATGCCCACGTGGGCTATCTGTGTATAGGGTGTGTGTACATGCGGGTTAGCTGTGTATAGGGTGAGTGTACACGAGGGAAAACTGTGTACAAGGAGTGTGGACTGAATAAAATCATGGAGATTTTTGTTTGAGTTGGTGCCAAGCTCTTGGATGATGAGGCAGATTCCAGATCTACATTCTATCGTCTTAGATCTATCACTAA
Source organism: Picea engelmannii (assembly GCA_009831015.1). Classification (NCBI taxonomy): domain Eukaryota; kingdom Viridiplantae; phylum Streptophyta; class Pinopsida; order Pinales; family Pinaceae; genus Picea; species Picea engelmannii. Next base: position 108,417 of record ML820853.1, read on the forward strand.
GACATTGGTATGGTTACATTATTGTCTTGATAGATGCTATTGTTTGATATGTTGTGAATGCTTAGGGAATTCTTGGTATGGATTCCATGATGTGGCTCAATTTTGTTGATTTGATGGATGGAGTGAGCAACACTCTTGTGATTCTGTAGTGACATGATTGCTATGGTACACTAGTTGTTTATACATGATTGAGATAGCATTCATATTGACTTGTTTTGGATCATGAGCAAGCCATTGGAGAGCTTGGATGTATTGTGACTGGATGTGGGTTAGTTTGGATAGTGGAAGACAGAAGAGAAAGTGATTTCAGGTTGCAAAGGTTCTGAGCATGTGAAGAAAAAAAAAACCCTATGTGCTCAAGAGCATACGCTTGTTACATTATACACTGGCCGCGTTCACACGCAGGCTGTACTGAGCCAGGGCACGTTCACACGCGGGCTGCACTACTGACAGGTTGTGTACCTATTGACAGATTGATATCTGTTGAGGATTGTTGCCTCATCTCTGTTGGTGCTAAGAATGTAAGCTGAGTCTTGCATATAGAGCTGGTGCTCTTGTCGAGTTGTACTCTATTTAGTTGTTGCTGATAAACCCAAGGATTGTAGTTCTTAATAAAAAAAAATTGTACATACATCTTGTGTTCTTTGTGTCCATTATGATGATGACTTGTTGATGATATATTGTTGATATATGTTGTTTATATGTCCCTACATCTAACTGGTTATAAATGACAACAATGGGTAATGAATAAATGTTGAATGCTAATTGATGATTTTTGTGCAAGAGGGAAGTTTTGAAAAAAAGAGCCCCACACTCATTCACCCCCGCCTCTAAGTGTGGTAGGTGTGTCTAACACCCTCGCAGGGGTTTGTAGAGAGAACTCAATTTTTGTATCTGAGAATGAAATAAATGAAAAATTAAATCACTGTTTCAGTCTCACACATGTGTTTTAATGATTTGGTTTATTATTTTTCTTTGATCTCCATATACACATGTGTAATTTCTGTATACATTTATGCAACTTTGTTTAAGTTTACTTCTTTTTGCATTGAAATATACAACACATAAAAACCAGCCTTGGTCCTTTGTAATTAATACTTGCGGTTTAAGCGATTGTTTTTGAGGCTATAAAACCCGGGTGACATTCCCAACTATCTTGTCTTAGCCCGACAAGATCTAAAAATGCTTGAGTAAGGTTTTTCTATACCTTTTCCTCAACATTTATTTGGAGACCATACTGGGCAGATCTTCCTTATCTCACTGGTTGATTGTATTCACAATTATCTTTAAATTTTTCTGTTTTGTTTAAATAATCATTGATTTATTTTTCCATGATAACATCGATTACAAGACAACCCAATATTGGAAACGGTCTTAACGACCAAACTAGCATTGTTTTGAATTTATTTAACACTATCTTAGAAACTGTTAGTACTCGAGTTGAACTTGAACACTCTTGGGAAGTACTTGAAAGAGATATAAGTATCTATGAACACTGGGAACCCAGGAAAAGGAAGCCCAAAAATAAAAAATAAATTCTCTTTTCGTAAATCCTTGGTTTTTCTTTTCATGTCCTCAAATCCTCACATCTCTCTTGAAGAAGAGGATTGTCCCCTGAAGCTACTCCTATATTTGAAATAGGAAGGAGAAAAATCATTCTGTCAAAACAAGAAAGTTATCTAAGGATAACTTTATCTGATTATGCTAGTTCACCTTCATCACCTATACTTATTACCTTCAACATGACATCTGCAGGTAGTGGTAGTGGAACCAGAGGTGCCTCCTCCTCCCAACCTTATGCTTCATCAGTAATTGGTAGTATATATAGCCATCCAGTCCCTGTTCAATCCACTACCAATCCAACTAAAGTGATGAAAAAATATGTGATTTTTTGATTCAAAGAAGATGCTATGACCACTCCATGGCACGTGTCTTATCCCTTGAACTTGGCACCTGCTACTCTCCCACTATCGAAGTTTAAGGAGGATCTTCCTAAGTTCTCAAGGAATAATATCGTTACTAAAAATGAACACTTAGTAGCATTTTCCAATGCTTTTTGTAACATCGAGGCTAACTGTAATGATACTTGCATGCATCTATTTGTCAACTCCCTCGAAGGAAAATATGCGACAAATTGTTTTGACCTCCCTCCCAAAATTCTTTCCACATGGGAATAATTGGTTTATTGGCTTATTTGTTCAATTACACTTTTGGACAGTCCAAAAGTCCGACAGAACATTTGAGGGAATACAACAATATCGATTATAAGTATTGTGAAACCATTAAATATTTTAACCTTCGCTTCACGAAACTATACAATCAAATCCCTGAATTAATCCGCCTCCAAAATCAAGCCGCTTTCATGCATTATTATAATGCGTTACCTTCCTGTTATCGTCATAGAATTGAAGAAAAGGCTATATAAAATCTTGGTTTCATTCTTCATACTTGTCTTGAATATGAGGAGAAATTTTAAAGAACGTGTCTCCCTAAAGGGGACTCGGTCAAGAAAGCATATATGTATGCCTTCCTACAACTCATCAAAGATATGAACAATAGGATGATAGCCTACAAAGGAAAGCGAAGTGTTTCTTCACCCACCCCTGTCACATTTTCTTCTTCTTTAGTGCCTTTTAAGAATACTAATGAAAATAATTTTCAGCCAAAGGCCATTATGTATCACAGTTGGTGTAACTTCTGTGAAGAAAATCATGAAGAAATTACTTGTGAAGTTCAGAAAAATGGTAGAGATAAGATCTTTGGAAAAAGGCTCATTACCTCAATCGCAGTTCTAGATTGGGTCAAACCCTAGGATGTTATGATAATCAATACATGAACAAATTCTACACCGCCAAGGGAAAATATGAGCCCCCTCATACTTCTTTTTCCCCAAGCCCATCTTCTCAGAGCACTGATACACAAGCTATCAAAACTCTGGAAAATCAAGGAATGCCTTCCCCTCTTCCCTCTTCCAAATAAAATATCCTTAAACAATTGGATAATATCAAGGCTGATGCTACTCTTTTGGACATGGTTTTCATTGCTGAACAACAAAGTCATCTGAAGAATTTTATGGAAGGTAAATTTTCTACTATAGCCAATCTTTTTGAAGAGTCAAAAGAAGAGTATTCAAATGTAAATAAAATAGGTGTAAATAATTTTAGAAAACCTATAAAAAATCCCCCTTTTTATATTTATGTAAATACTATAGATAAAATAGCTCATTGTTGCCTAATTGATGGTGGGTCTAGTCCAAGTGTAACGTAAAAAATTATCATGGAAAAACTTGGCTTATCATGCACTAATGAAAATTCTAGAAGCATGCTCTCTTATAATAGTTTGCAACAATAAACTATAGGTGAAATAAAGAATGTAACCTTAGTTCTGTGTGTGCATCTTGAAATAAAGACAACCCTCAATATCCAGGTAATTGATATGCTAGTAAGAAATTATTCAATTATTTTGGGAAGATACTAGCAAGATTTAACGGGTGGATATATTTCACTTGAAAAAACACATCTGTCTGTCCCTAGGAATATAAATAACATTATATTCCTAAGGGAAGGAAGAATTTCACCATATATAGAGAGTGTTCCCCAACCCAACATAAATTTTCTTGAGGAATATTTGGGAGTATACTCTATCTTTGCTGATTAGGGTGACACTATCCTTGAACCAATTGATTTAGACAATGGCATGTGGCACATGCATTTCGATGGCTCGTTCTCAAACGAAGGTAATGGAGCCGACATTATTTTATATTCTCCTATAGGAAAAATCCACAATTTATCTTATAGGTTAGAATTTTCTTTCACGAACAACGCCACCAAATTTGATGATTTATTGTTGGGCATTGAAAATGCATATAACCTTGGTTATGGCCACCTTACAGTCTTCGGTGATTCCAAAATTGTTGTGAATCTCGTACGTAACATTTATTCACCTAGAAATAAGTTTCTTAAACGTTATACCCAATATGTTTGGATTCTAATTTCAAACCTGTTATCCTTTAACAACACTCATGTTAAGTGGGAACTCAATTCAATGGATGACAGGTTAGCAATGTTTGCAACATCTCCTACCCGATAGTTTTTTCCTCAAATACTCGATTGTACATTTCAATATCTATATCTTCCTCATATCCCTGATAACGTGGAATCATGGCAAGTATTTCCAAGTGATGAAGGCATTTTCACTTTCATACAAAATGAACCATTTAATCCCAATGAAATCATATCCATTGAAGATGATAAATTTCCTAAAGGTTTGAATCCTCTTGAAAGTTCATTTTCATCGAGTGATGTAAGCAACAAAGAGATACATAAGGAAGAGGAGTCGAAAAGAAAAGTGGGTGATACGATTTCCTTGGAACTTGGGGCACCCAAATCTCCAAAGGTTGTTAAACTAGGTGCCCAATGTTCCGACGAAGAAAAAACAAAATTCACAGAACTACTCTGTGAATTTTAAGTTCATTTTGTATGGTTATATGAGGATCTTCGTGGTTTTTATCCTACTCTCATACAACATACCATTCCTATCAAGGAATGGGTAAAACCAGTTAGGAAAAAAAAAAGACCTATTAACCCTACACTCGAAGCTACTATTAGGAAAGAGTTGGAAAAACTGTTGAAAGCTGGTATAATATTGCCAGTTAAGTATTCCGAGTGGGTTTCAAATATGGTACCTGTTCGAAAGACTACTGGTCATATCAGATTGTGTGTCTATTTCCAAGCATTGAATAGAGTGAGTTTCAAATATCATTTCCATCTGCCTAATATGAAAATGATTTTACAACAAGTTGCACACTCACAAATGATGTCCTGACTTGATGGATTTTCTGGATATAATCAAATCAAAGTAAAGAGAACTAACATATATAAAACCACTTTTACTACACGTTGGGGCACATTTTCTTATGAACGTATGCCTTTTGGCTTGTCTAATGCAGGTGCCACTTTTCAGAGAGCTATGTAGATAGATTTTGACGATATGATCGGTACAATTATTCTAGTTTATCTCGATTATTTGACTGTCTATTCAAAGAACCTGATGGATCATTTTGGCCATCTTTGAAATGTTCTCATGTGTTGTAGAAAACTTGTCATTTCTTTAAATCCTTCCAAGTCTATTTTTGGTGTCACTAAAGGCAATCTCCTTGGTCATATTGTTTTTGAATTAGGAATAAGCATAGATCTAGAAAGGATTGCCACTATTCTAAATCTTCCTTCCCTCACCTCTAAGAAATAATTCCAAGCTTTCATGGGCATTATCAATTTTTTTCCGTAGGTTCGTTCCTAATTTTTTTTTCATGGTTAAACCAATTCATAATATTCTGAAGAAAAAATATTCTTTTTCTTGGACAAATGACATCGAAATGGATTTCCTTGTGATTAAGAAAATAATCAGCTCCACACCGGTTTTGGCGAAACCAGATTTTGAGAAAGAGTTTATCATATATACCAATTCCATTGAGGAAGCAATTTCTGCTATCCTCTTGCAAAATGATGACCAAAACAACAAAAAACCTGTAGCATACATGAGTCAGAGTTTATCAGATGATGAAATCAAATACTCTTATATTGAAAAACATGCTTTCTCTCTTGTCAAGACTATAGAAAAAATTTTCCACTTTATTTGGGGCAAACATACGCAAGTAAGAGTCCATTTACCTATTATCAAGTTTCTTCTCTCACAAACTTATCTTTCAGGAAAACTTGTTCATTGGCTTGCCAAAATTCATGAGCATGATTTAACCATCATGACTTAAAAAACGATTAAGGGACGAGACTTAGCCATTCACTTAGCTCAACACCCTGAACCAAGTGAAGAACTTGATGATCAGGATACTCCTCTTTCAACTCTGTTTTATATTGAAAATCAAACTCTTTCTATAACTGAACACCCTTGGTATAAATATATGGTGTATTATTTGCAGCATAAAAAATTCCCAGATAACTTATATCCTCACCGGAGAAGAAGACTTCGCCTCAAATCTTTCAGGGATATCATTTTTGGAGATTTCTTGTTTAGAAGGTATGCTGATGGTTTATTACTTCGATGTGTGAATGATGAAGAATCACATAAATTGTTACAGGAAGTTCATGGATCATCATGTTCTGTCATTCATGTTGGTGGCTATTTTTCTGCTAAAGCTATTGCCTTTAAAATTATAAGAAATGGTTACTATTGGCCTTCCATATTTTGATATTCGTACAATTTCACAAAATCTTGTGATAAATGCCAAAAATTTGCTGGGAAGGAACACCTTTCTGTCATGCCTTTAGAAACTTCCCTCCCAAATTTCCGTTTCTCTAAATGGGGGCTAGAATTTATTGGTCCCATTAATCCTCCGTCTTCTGCAGGACATATTTTTATTTTTACAGATACAAACTAATTTACTAAGTGGACTGAGGTTGTCCCTCTTAAGCATGCACATGATGAGCAGGTAATTTATTTCCTGGAAACTAATATCTTTTCCAGATTTGACATTCCACTAGAGATCATTACGGATAGTGGCCCAACCTTCATTTATGAAAAGTTAACTTAATTAATGGTTAAATTAGGGGTCAAACATTTCACTTCATTAGCCTATTACCCCCAAGGAAATGGACAAGATGATTCCAATAACAAAAACCTAGTTAGGATCATCAAAAGGAACATAGAAGATAAACCTTGCCAGTGTACACACTTCTCACTTATGCTCTCTGGGAAGATCACACTACCACTAAGTCAAGAACAGGTTGTACTGTCTTCCATCTTACATATGGTCAAGAGGATATTCCTCCTACTGAGATGGAGCTTTCTTATTTATGGCTGATGTTACATATTGAAGAATTAAATTCTTCAAGTGTTCCCCAAAGGATAAATGCATTGTTGGCCCTGGAAGAAAAAAATAATTTTTCCTTAGAGAACATAAAGTGAAGGCAAAAAAATGTAAAAAAATATTTTAATAGACGAGCAAAAGCTGTTGAATTTAAGATTGATGAGAAAATCCTACAATGGGACTCAACTCATGTTGATAGAGGAAGACACTCAAAATTCCATAAATTATGGCTAGGTCCTTTTAAAATCGCTTTTATCCTAAGTGCAAACTCATATCTTTTAAAGGATTTGGAAGAGCGATTGTTCTCTTACAACACTAATGGTTCCCACTTGAAACATTACATGGAACCAACTTGATAACCAATGCTTTCTTTAAAAGTTTTATGTATATAATTTTTGGTTATACTGTTTTCTTTCTTACTTTGGTTTGTTGAGTTTTTAATTTCTGTTTTTTTTATTTCTTAACATTATCAGAAATAAAGTATAGATCAGTTTTGCCATGAATATGTCCTTCTATAAGTATTGTTGATCAATAAACAATAATACATACACAGTTGTCAGGATGTCCCCCTTTCAGACATCGCTTAAATTTCTTTTTGCTTTCAACTCTATTATATGATAGTTGATTTTGTCTTCTTCCCGTTTCTGCTATTCCTTTCTTCCCTCCATCATGAGATTCAAAAGAGGATATTATAAAATTTTCTCCTTGAAACTTTAAGAAGCATTATATGTTACATATTGATCGAATTTAATGCATACAGGACCAAACCCCCTCATTTGTACCACTTTCCATGAGTTATTCCCAAAATCACGCCTCATTATTTCCCTTAATCCATTTTTTCCCCTTGTTGCATAACTATTCTATTCAGTATTTTCTTTTTCTCTGGCCTACGAAACCAGACATTCTAAGTTCTTAATCTATTGGAAACAAATTTCCCTGTGGAGTCACCAGTTTGTTGACGCCCAAAAGCGCAATGTAGGGTACCTGCATGCAAATTGTTTGCAATGTCTTATTATTTATGTATAATTAATAATCTACTAAATAGGTGGGACCACGTGTGTGGATATGAAAGAAGGATGACACATTTTATTTTGTGCTTATGACTTGGTTGCGAGATGAATTCCACAATTATTTCCTTTAAGTTACTCTTTAAAACAAATGGTCAAATGAATTTTTTTATGGGCAATGTGATTAAAAGAGCAATTGATGCAGGAGCATCGCCTTCAATGTAAAAAATGCAAGCGTGGAGGCAAAGGAATGACATCTCAGCATGACAGAGTTTCAAATCAACATTTAATTCAGAAGTAAATTGAGTTGTTGATATATTTTGTAAACAACATTTTTAAATATGTCGTGTTTGTAAAATCGTAAGGAATATAAGAAGTTGCAGATATGGAGTGTTGACTCTTATTTGGAAATAACTGTTAGTTATTGTAATAGGACAAAGTAGGTAACCGCTAAGAGTTTAATAGGATAGGTTGCAGACAGGACGAGAGAGCTCGTGGAGCCAGTCCTTAGATAGTTTTCATTGTTGTATTGTAATATACATATAGAGCATAGGGAAAATGAGATAGAGATCAGAGAGATTAGTAGAACAAAGTAGAGTAGAGGAAATACTATGTAATTTGTTTTCATGAAGGGAATAGGACATACATAATTGTCCCAAATACTTGGACTATATTCATATTAATGTGTGATTGTATGAATGTTACATTTTGTATGTGTTCTTTAGTTTATTTCATTCATGTATGATTGTCGAGAAGTTGATTGTATGAGTTCGTGACGAAACTGGATGAGTTTCAATTGTTTCTCTTCTGACACTCGTATGGAAGGTGTGAATCTCGAATGCAAGGAGTGGATCGATCGAGTCTTAGAGTGACTCAAAGAAGTTTAGAGAGAACAAAGGAAACTCATACCAGGTGCAAGGAGTGCACAACGTCAAGAAGTGACCAAGCGTCGAAGAACCAGAACAAAGGAATGCTAGGTGGGCAAGAAGACTTTATTTTCAAGAAATCCTTCGATCTAAGTTATCAAAATCACAAGAATGCAAGGTATGCATGGGCATTCGAATCCTTTAAGGGTCCAGCTCATAAGAGATAGCACTTTCACAAGTGTTGATGAGATCCTAGAGTTGGAATCGTAGGAGGAGAAAACGTTTGAAACCTTTGAAGACTGATAAATCTTCCAAGTGGGAAGAAATCAGAATCTTAGGAGGAGGAGCGACAATGGTCATTGGATCACAGTGAAAGGGATCGACAACTGTCAGATAAGAGTAAGGTGCATGAGCCTTAGTGCTTTACACACTCAGGAGAGAGAATCTACCAAGGTTTGAAAATTGAAATATTCAAAGTCCAAAGAGTTGAAGAGTCGAAGGTGAATTTGAACCGCCAGATCACCAGAAATAGATTTGAAGCATTGGATTGCCAGAGTAAACCTGAGCCATTAGAGTAGTAGCTTCGAGAAATTCCTTTAAGAATATCTCAGTTGAGATTTGAGATTTTTGAAGCCTAAAGTTTTGAAAATTCTAAGTGAATCCTGATCGTTCGATCAGCTGAAGCAAAGATCGAGTGTCTGATTGCCAAGAGGGATCATAACCGTTGGATGCTGTGAGATAAGGAGAAGGGGAGGTTTGAGAGTTGATATTTCTGAAGTCTGAACTTCCAGAAATCCAAAGTCAATCTCAACTGTTCAATAATTTGAAGTGAATATGAGTCATTTGATCAGTCGAAGTGACTATTATGTGTCAGATAACCGAAAGTGAATATGAGCCTTCGTAGTGTAGGAGAGACATGGCATAGATCTGTGAGCTCCGGGTAAAGACCCGAAGAAATTCTTGATCATCAGATTAAGGGAGACGTGGCGTGAATCTGTGAACTCCGGGTAAAATATTGAAGTGATTCATAGCCATTGGATTCAGAGGAGACGTGGCGCAAGTATGTGAGTTCTGGGTGAAGACTCAAAGTAATCCTCGATTTCCAGATCAGCAGGACACGTGTCAATGGATTACAACCTCCAGATAAAAGTCATTGGGAAAAGAGTGAAGTTTGATATTTGATATCTTAGAAGTTCGAAACCCGAAGGAGATATCGACCGTCGATCGAGAAGAGGGTCGCAGGACCATTGATTTGGGTTGAAAGGCCAAACACCCGAAACAGGAGAAGGACCATTGATTGAGCAGGACAGGTGTCTACAGATCGTCAGCTCCTTAAGGTTGAAGTAAGGAAGAAGCAGGGTTTGATATTTCAAAACCCTGAAGTCCGAAATTGCAAAGAGATCACATCCATTGATCTCAGAGGGACAAATCTGGTTCATAGATTTGAAAGGAGTAGACTTGAATCATCAAGATCATGAGATCGACGATCCTGTAACATTTTGGGGATAGGAGTTGTGCAGAGTTTAAAATATTGAAGGCTGGCCACAATTCAAATCGTGGTTTTGTTAGAAGGACACATGGAAGCTTGAGGAGGATTGCAGGCCCAAAAGTAGTTTGAATTCAAACTGCTTGTGGCTGCTCCCACAATTGCATGGTCATCACCCAAGGTCACATCAAGAGAGGGATTATCTGAAAAGGAGATAACATCAATACTCTAAGATTTCGCAAGGGAGAGAAAGGGAAGGTTGCGGGTACCAGTAAACCTACACCAAGAAGCCAAAATGGCCTGTGTTTGATTAATACGTGGGACTATCAAGGTGATAAAGAGTCATTTGACTAAGAGAATCAAAGATACTTTGACCTGGAGGTTGTGCAGCCCTATGGGGGAGTAGGGGGACTGTATCAGGTGGTATCAGAGCTGATATTGAGTTTGTTTGCAGACAAAAGACAAAGGAGAAAGGAAGTAAGTTGGTATCATTTGTGGTATCAAGAGTTTGATTTCTGTTTGTAGGTGACGCGATGAAATCATGCCACCCAGAAGGCGTAGAGAGAATCTAGAAATGGAATAAGAAATGAGGCGACTCCGAATGTGTAATGTCCCCACTTTGGGACATCATCACAGTGCAGAGATTTATGATGACCAGAGTAGCCAGATGGATGTTATAGCGAGTACATGGGTATTTGAGAGGCATTTTGGGGTCCAGCTTGGATTGATCATCATATCCCATCATTATGAGCCATTCCGCACAGGTTGGCTTTGGTTTCGTTGCATTCCGATGATTTCCATGATTTTGACTATTTTGAATTATAAGTCAATGAAATTCACTAAAGAGGTCATTTTGGGCACATTACTTGGAGGAACCTCTCAGTGTAATAGCTCATTGGAATCGGGAGGAGCAACACTACAGGATGGGATGGCTAGAAGTGACTTTTAGTGGCTAGGGAAGACACAAGGAGAGATAAGGATATTTTCAGAGGTAAAAAGGTTAATTAATTAATTAAAGTGATTTAATTAATTAATTAAATATTAATAAAATGAAAGTCACTTTGGAGGGACAAGGAGAGAAAAAAGTATAAAGGGAAGGCAAGGGCCTCTTCTCATTCATTCATGTATGTTTATCAGTTTGATATCTGGCTTTAGCTAGTGAGCCCATCTCTTGGGGGTTTTGAGGGTTTTGACTTAACAAACCCTAGAGGACGATTCAATGGTGAAAGATTCCACCTAGCTTGTCCCAAGCTTGGTCTCGGAGATGCAATACTCTCCCACACCATTCTAGTCAGATCTACATTAGTGCAGGAGGTTCTACACAGCCACAGGCACAGGAAGAGGAGGAGGGCACACCATTGGGGGTTTCCAGCAAGGGGGGCACACCATCCTTGGAGAGAGATTCACTGTAGGATATTGGCAGGGCCGTTGAGGATTCTATCACTTGGGTTTTCATTACAGGGCCTTGGAAATCATATCTAGTGCTTTCTGAGATAGTTTTATGGCTCAGATTATTTCTTGAGCAGTGGGGCGAATTGAAGAGAAGGAGGGTGTTTTTGAGATCTAGATCTAGTCCGTTTGGAGGGGTTACACTTCAGATCTGACCCTGAGAATTCACCTAGTGGCTTGCAGTGTGCCGATATATATTTCTGGAGAGTTTCATAGCATTTGGAGGCCTCCTTCAGCAGGGCCGAATTATCTAGGGCTTCAATCACCTAGTGGGGCGCACCATTCAGTAGGGGATTTCAGATCTACAGAGATTGAGAGGGATCTTGGAGATTCAGGCACCTGGGTTGTTCTTACCATCACCCGATTTATCAATTGGCATATTTCTTAGGGTGATTGGACACTTTTGGCAGGAGGGCCGAGTTATTGAGGGTTTCAGCCTTCTATTGGAGTGTGGCATTCTTCAGCTGGAGAGTTTGGAATTCAGATATACTTGTATTGATCTCATTTCTTATTCAGCCTTTGGAGGCATCTTTTGTGTTAGCGGGAGCATTTGTAACAGCTCTCATCTATTGTCTATCTTCTTGGCCATCTGTTGATAATTCCAGATCGACATCTTCATTGTAGCAGATTTCTCTATTTTATGAATAAAGAAGAATTGAGATGTTTTGTCTTGTCTATCTTATTGCATATGGTTGAGGTATGTTCCATGGTTATCTCTTTCTGTTATTTTCTGCATACACACATATAAACACATCTAAAAAGTAGATCAACAAAGTGTTTGACGAAATACCACAACCAGGAATAAGTTCTAAAAAGACACCAAAACAATGATGATCCTTGCATAATGGCTTGGGATCATTACAATGGTATCATACCTTAAATCCTGCAAACTTGAGGGGTCTTTATGGATAGTTGGAAGGAAATGGATAGGATATCATTTGAGATATCATGTTTGGAGATCACATATGACAACCTTAGCAAGGAAATTAAGGCTATAATAACCTTCCCACAATATGCAGCCTATAGAAATCCCCATTGGAGCAAATGGGATATTTTAGAGGGGATCATCATAGCAGATAAAAAGAGAAAAGAAGAAGCTAGATGGTGGGAAGAACAGAGAAATCCCATGCCCAGTAGGAGCACACAACCTTGCCACAGTTGCAAGGGGCCATGGGAACTAGATCATAGGTGCAGGGGTAAGGATCAGGAGCGCATTATTGAGGCGTGTCATGACAATGATGATGAGGTGTGTGAGGATGGAGCGATAGATGTGGATTCAAAGAAATCGGATGATGACATTGATTCTTGCATAGAGGCTGGTGATAGTGACTCTACCTCAGAGGATAGTGATGACGACTCTTGCACAAAGGCCATTGATGCTTACACGCTTGAGGAGGATGATGACCCTTGTGTAGTGGATAGGTAGTTGGATGGATAGGATGATAGCACCAGTGTCTCAGCAAACATATCACATACCATTGATGTCATCATGTCTCAGCAGAGTGGTGACACTTGTGAGGAGTCACACGTGTTAGCACCTAGAGATGATGAGCTTCCTATGGGGGGCATGACACATCTGTCACATGTTCAGACACCCATGATAGCCACGTCACATGAGGAGATCAGTGGCATGTTAGGTATGATGGATGAGCCTAGTGTGAGGGATGCACACCATGGACAGGTAGACCCATAGGTCCAAGAGGAGGTATAGGACGCACATGCAGTTGAGCTCACATATACAGGTCAGCCAGAGGAGATGGAGTCACAACTATTGGAGACTCCAGTGATTGAGAAGATTGCAGAGGCTGACAGGTGGATGGAGCACTTACTTCCAGGATCAGATTGCATTAATGAGGATGCACTTGTTAGTAGACAGGATGACCATAGCACAGGTCTGGATACATCTCTATGGGATCCGGGTGCAGACGATAGTAGCAGGTTGAGTGCACAGGAGGATACGACTGCTCATACAGGATACAATGTGATTCAAGGGGAGATAGCATCTAGTGATGGGATGTAGTGGTATACAGGAGTACCCAACAACACAATAGATAGTGGACAGTTCAACACGTCATCCTATGCAGAGGGTGTTGTGGGGGATTCCAGAGTTTGCGCTAGAAGGACTGACACTAGCAGTGACAGGTCTGAGATGGCACCTCAACATGACCATGATCAAGGAACCAACAGAGAGAAGTTCCAGAAACTGAAGCATGAAGCTGGAAAACAACATAGTCACCCAGAGAAAGGTGGAAGTTCTAAAGAAGGACAACATGGAGGAAGAAGCTCTTTTTCCAGAGGAAGAGGGAGAGTCAGAGGAGGCGAAGTTAAATGTTATACCTCTGGAAAACCAAGGCACACGTCTTGTCAATGTCCCGATAAAAAGAGAGAGGGAGGAGGAGAAGTACACGTTGTTGAAGCACATAAGCATGTGGAAGCAGAAGCAACATAAGGAGGGAAGAACCTCATGATGAGGAAGATTTTTCTTAAACCAGAGAAGGAGGTAGAGGAACCAATTCAGTGAACAAGTATGTTCAGAACTGCTTGCAAGATGAAAGACAGAGTTTGAAAGGTGATCATAGACAGTGGGAGCACTGACAATCTAGTGTCCACAAAGATGGTAGAGAATATGGAGTTGAAGACAACTGCACATCCAAACCCGTACAAGGTGTCATGGTTGCAGAAATGAATTCAAGTAATGGTAAGTCAACAATGGCAAGTTGAATTTAAAATAGGAGGTTATAGGGATGAAATATTGTGTGATGTAATTCCTATGGATTTCTGTCATATTTTATTGGGGAGACCATGGCAGTTTGATAGAAAAGTTATCCATGATGGAAGAAAGAACACTTATACCCTAGAAAAGAATGGCAGGACACATATGTTGTTACCAATAGAATACAAAGATAAAAAGAGGGAAGCTAGTTCAAGCATACTTCTCATGAGTGGGAAGGAACTCTTGAAATAAGTCAAGAAGGAAAAATAAATGCAGTTTTCTGTAGTGAGGAATCCTAGAGTAATCCTTACAAATACTTATGTGGAATATTTTTCTGAAGAAATCCAGGAACTGTTAGAAAACTTTGTTGACATAGTAGTGGATGAGTTACTACACTCATTTCCACCCATCAGAAGTATAACCCATCATATTGACCTTATTCCAGAAGCTAGTTTACCAAACAAAGTAGCTTATAGGTTGACACCTAGAGAGAATGAGTAAGTCAAAAATCAAGTCCAGGAGTTATTGGATAAAGGTTTAGTCAGGGAAAGCCTAAGCCCATGTGCAGTACCAACTGTGTTAAGTCCAAAGAAGGATGGAGGATGGAGAATGTGTATAGATTCCAGAGCCATCAACAAGATAACCATTAGGTATAGATTCCCTTTACCGAGGATGGATGATTTGATGGAACGTTTAAGTGGAGCAAGCTATTTTTCCAATATAGACTTGAAGAGTGAATATCCTCAAATAAGAATGAGAGAGGGAGATGAATGGAAAAAAACATTCAAGACAAATGAAGGATTGTTTGAATGGTTGGTCATGCCATTTGGGTTGACAAATGTACCAAGCACATTTATGAGATTGATGAATGAAGTGTTGAAATAATTCATAGGAAAAAGTTTCATAGTATATCTGGATGACCTACTAATATTCAATAAGACAAAGGAAGAGCACTTAAGACATTTGAAATCAGCGATGGAAAAGTTGCAGTAAGAGAAATTGCTGATAAATCTGAAGAAAATATCTTTTATGAAGAAGAAACTCATATACTTGGGTTTCGTAATATCTTCAAATGAATTGAAGATGGATCCAGAAAAGGTGAGAGAAATCAGAGAATGGCCATCACCAAGCAACATATTTGAGGTAAGAAGTTTTCATGGGTTAGCAAGATTTTATAGAAAGTTTATCAGAAATTTCAGTGGTATATGTGCACCCATGCTGGACACTGTGAAGAAGAAACACAAGTCCTTCAGTTGGATAGAGGAAGCTAAAAAAAGTTTCAAAGTGTTGAAGGAGAATATCACAGAACAACCAATTCTGGTCTTACTTTTGGAAAAACATTTCAAGTGAGATGTGATGCAAGTAGACTAGCTATTGGAGCAGTCTTGAGTCAGGATAATAGGCCAGTTGCTTATTTCAGTGAGAAGTTGAATGACACCAAGAATAAGTATTCCACATATGACAAAGAATTGTATGCTGTGATTCAAGCTTTGAAGAAGTGGAGGCACTATCTAATTCCTAAAGAATTTGTGTTGTACAATGATAACCAAGCTTTGCAGTTTATTACTAGGCAAGAAAAGTTGAATTAGAAACATGCGAAATGGGTAGAATTTATAAAAAAATTTACTTTTGTTATTAAACACATTGTTGGAACTGCTAATAAAGTTGCAGATGCTTTGAGCAGGAGGAGTTTAATTGTACAAGAATTCCAAGTGGAGACCTTAGGGTTTGAACACCTCAAGGAGATGTATAGAGAATATCCAGACTTTAAAGAAGCTTATGAGGCATGCAAGAATCCTTTGTTGGGAGACAAAATCCCATGGACTGAATATTTGATCCAAGATGTATTATTGTTCAAAGGAAGCCAATTATGCATTCCGAAATTCTCAATGAGAGACAACCTACTGAAAGAGAAACAAAACAAGGGTTTAGCTGGACATTTTGGTCATGATAAGACATTTGTACAACTGAGTAATTCGTATTATTGGCCAAGCATGAGGGAAGAAGTGAAAATTTTTGTGAACAAATGCATAATTTTTCAGTATGCAAAGGGAAGACAACAAAACATTGGTTTCTATCAGTCATTACCAATTCCAGAGAGGCCGTGGGATGCAATCAGTATGGATTTTGTTTTGGGATTGCCTATAACTCAAAAAGGGAGAGATTCCATATTTTTCGTGGTGGATAGATTTAAAAAAATGGCACATTTCATACCATGCCAGAAGACAAATGATGCTACACACATAGCCAATTTTTTTTTCATAGAAGTAGTGAGACTACATGGATTTCCTAGGAGCATAGTCTCAGATAGGGACACCAAATTTGTAGGACACTTTTGGAGGACTCTATGGAAGAGGGTGGGGACGAAATTGTCCTTTAGTTCAACATATCACCCTCATACAGATTGATATACTGAAGTAATAAGCAAGAGTCTGCAAATTTTTTTAATAAGTTTAGTCACTGAGCAAGGTCATCAATGGGATCAGATTCTGGCACAAGAAAAATTTTCATTCAACAATTTAGTAAACAGGAGCACATGGAAAAGTCCATTTGAAATTGTGTATGGTGTATATCCAAGAGGGTTAAATATTTGAGATATATGAATCAAGATGAGTTCAGAAGTGCTGGAGTAGAGGATTTTGCAACAAAAATGCAGAAACTCCATGACAGGGTCAGAGAGAAACTACAAGACAACAACCAGAAATACAATAACAGAGTTGATCAAAAGAGGAGAAAAGTTCAATTCAAAGTTGGAGATGAAGTTTTAGCTCATTTGAGAAAATAAAGGCTTCCAAGGGGAACATATAACAAGTTGAAGATGAAGAATATAGGATCATCCATGATTCTTAGAAAATTCACAGCCAATGCTTATGAAATTGAGTTTCTAGACAATGTTGGGATATCACCGATATTCAACGTTCCAGACCTGTATCCTTACAGGAGAGATGAGGCAGGAGAATTAGATGATCAGAAAGAATTTTAGTGGGAAGAACAATTTCCCACAACAGAAAAACCTCATATGGAGAAAATCATTGAACAAAGAGATGGAAAGAAGATGAGGAGGAAGACACACCCTAAATAATTAGTGAAGTGGAAAGATCATCCAATGGAATATGCAAGTTGGGTCACAGAACCTGATATTTTGAAGCATGGAAAAACAATGCAAGAGATCATAGACATGAGTCCATGAAAATTTTAACTAGAGGAGTATGATGCAGGAGCATCACCCTCAATGTAAAAAATGCAAGCGTGGAGGAAAAGGAATGACATCTCAGCATGACATAGTTTCAAATCAACATTTAACTCAGACGTAAATCAAGTTGTTGAGATATTTTGTAAACAACATTTTTAAATATGTCGTGTTTGTAAATTCGTAAGGACTGTAAGGGGTTGTAGATATGGAGTTATGACTCTTATCTGGCAATAACTGTTAGTTATTGTAATAGGACAAAGTAGGTAACCACTAAGAGTTTGATAGGATAGGTTGCAGACAAGACGAGAGAGCTCATGGATGCAGTCCTTAGAAAGTTGTCATTTTTGTATTGTAATAGATAGATAGAGCATAGGGAGAATGAGATAGAGATCAGAAAGATCAATAGAATAGAGTAGAGTAGAGGAAATACTATGTAATTTGTTTTCGTGAAGGAATAGAACAGATAGAATTGTCCCAAATCCTTGGACTGTGTTCATCTTAATGTGTGATTGAATGAATGTTACATTATGTATGTGTTCTTTAGTTTATTTCGTTCATGTATGATTGTCGAGAAGTTGATTGTATGAGTTAGTGATGAAACTAGATGAGTTTCAATTGTTTCTCTTCTGACACTCGTATGCAAGGTGTTCATCTCAAATGCAAGGAGTGCATCGATTGAGTCTTAGAGTGACTCAGAGAAGTTCATAGAGAACACAGGAAAATTAGACTAGGTGCAAGGAGTGCACAACATCAAGAAGCGACTAAGCATTGAAGAACCAGAACAGAGGAATGCCAGGTGGGAGAGAAGAATTTATTTTCAAGAAATCCTTCAATCCTAGTTATCAAAATCTCGAGAACACAAGGTGTGCGTGGGAAGTCAAATCCTTTAAGGATTAAGCTCATAAGATATAACACTTTCACAAGTGTTGACGAGATCCCAGATTCAGACTCGTAGGAGGAGAAAATTTTTGAAACCTTTGAAGACTGATAAAGCTTCCAAGTGGGAAGAAATCAGAAGCTCAGGAGGAGGAGCGACAATGATCCTTGGATCATAGTGAAAGGGATCGAAAACCATCGATTCAGAGTAAGGTGCAAGAGACTTAGCTCTTTACACACTCATGAGAGAGAACCTACCAAGGTTTGAAAATTGAAATATCCGAGGTCCAAAGAGCCGAAGGTGAATCTGAACCATCAAATCACCTAAAATAAATCTGAAGTGTTGGATTTCCAGAGTAAACCCGAGCCATCAGATTAGCAGCTTTGGAAAATTCCTTCAAGAATATCTCAGTTGAGATCTGATATTTTCGAAGTCCAAAGTTATGAAAATCTGAAGTGAATCCTAATCGTTCAATCAACCAAAGAAAAGATGAAGTATCAGATCACTAAGATGGATCATAGCCGTTGGATGCTATGAGATCAGGAGAAGGGGAGGTTTGAGAGTTGAGATTTTTGAAGTCCGAACTTTTGAAAATCCAAAGTCAATCTCAACCATTTGATCAAACGAAGTGAAGCTAAGTGATCCGATCAACCGATGTGATTATTAGGCATCAAATCACCCGAAGTGAATCTGAGCCATCGCAACGCAGGAGAGACATGGCGTAGATCTGTGAGCCCTATTTAAAGACCCGAAGAAATTCTTGATCGTTAGATTAAGGGAGACGTGGCATGAATCCATGAACTACGGGTAAATTCTTGAAGTGATTCATAGCTGTTGGATTCGAAGGACTGATGCAGGAGCATCGTAAGCAGTCAAGTGAGCGTGGAGGCGAAGGACAACTGGAAAGCGCAACACACATTTTTCACGTTTTGAAATGTTTTAAAAAGATTAGGAAGTGGATATAAATGTGATAGCTGGGGAAGTGTACTTGCATTTATACTTAGACGTTGTAACAGATCATGAGAGATTTTCTCTCATCTGCCAATGTAAAAGGAATTTATGCGTAGTTAATGGAAGTAGGTAGATTTAAATTAGAGATTAGACAGTTTAGAAGAACATGAGGGAAAACGGATATAGACACCCTCGTCTTTGTATTATGGCATTCATTAGAGTTGTATCATTAGCATATAGCAGAAGAAGAAGAAAACTCCAACAAAAAGTTGTAGAGAAGAACCCATGTACAAAAGATTTGAATTGATATATGAAGCTTTGAATCAAACTCATGGTGTTATGATGTTTTCTGTATATACATGCTGAATGGTATGTTGATAGTTGTTTTATTCTCTTTGTTATGCATTTTATTTAATATTGTGTGTATGCATGATTTCACATTGAATGTTTGAAGTCTGAGAGAGAAAGAGAATGTGTTTCAATTGTTTCTCTTCCTGAGAAAGAGTTCCTGCAAGGAGTGTAGTGAAACGTCTGCAAGGAGTGCATTGACAAAGGTACCGAGTTTATCTCTGAAAGCTTAGAAGGGATATTGTTGTTCTCATTCCAGTAGAAGTGCAAGTGAAGCACTAGAGCTGTGCAAGGCATGCACAGGCTAGCTGAGTCCTTAGAAGTTATTAACTAAGGTGGAAGAGTTGAAGGACTGATATTCTAGAAGGTGCACCGAGTCAAAGAAATCAAATACTTAGAAGTATTTGAAAGTCTACTACAAGGAGTGCGAGCAGGAGTCTTATCGAGGCTTGAGTTGCAAGTGAAAGCTCAGGAGGATCAGTACCTTTTAGAGTACCCAAAGAGAGACGAAGATTTAAAACATCTCACAGAAGTTAAGTTCCAATAGAAGAACATTGGTTCATTTCGTAGGAGCTGTCAAGGAGGAAATGAGTGGTCGAAATTCTCCGTGGAGAACTTGCGAGACCACGATGGTCGTAATATCTAGAGAAGTTGTAGGGTGATTAGAGGCAGATGAACTCATCACTCTAGGATCCAGAATCAACGTGGACCATTGATCATGCTTTGTACAAGTCGTCAGATCATTTCGATATTTCGGGGATCCTGACGACAAGGAGTTGAGCGTAGTAGAATGAAAGTCCCGAAGTTGCGAGTTGCGACAGGAATTGGCGTGGAGTTTCAGGATTTTGGTACTTGGGTGTTGGGAACCAGAGGAGGCAGCGCTTTGGGATCGAGAGTCCTGAAAGCTGAAAGGAGTGATAGGTGGCAGGAGTTCGTGTCAAAGGTAAAAGACAACAGAGAAGATAGGTGGCGTACTCATCACCAGGCGGAGTCAAAACTTCGTTGACTGTTTCAAGGTTTCGTAGGTTGGAGAGCTGGAAGTCTTGCATTAGGATTCGCAAATACACAAATTCCGAAACTCCGAATCGACATTTCGTGTTTCGGTAGTAGAGGGTCGAGAAACTCAAAAATAGGGATTGCGAAATCGCGAGACCTGAAGTCCCGAAGTAGCGAAGGGCGCGACGTCGTTGTGGCCAAGGAGATTTGGGTTGGCACCTGGTGTTTGTTCATGCAGGCTCAATTCATAAGGACCTGTGGATACACCGTGAGTATATGAGATATTTTCCGAGGGGAAATATAAGATTCAATTAGACTAAAGGGCAGATTTAAAAATATCCTGCGCAGACCTCGACCCGAGGGTTCCGGGGGTCTGCACCAATTGTGGTATCAGAGCACATAAAAAGTTCTTTTCTTTTTGTAGAATATAAAAGAGGAGCATTTCTCAGCCATGCTACCGAGAAGAAGAGATAGGTTCATGCCAATGCCTGATCCAACAATGGAAAGAGAAATGCACGAACTACGTACTAGGCTTGATTCCATGGAGACAACATAGAGGCGCACAGTTAATGTCGGGGATATCAGCGAAGATGAAAGTGAAAATGAAGCTGTACATGAAGGAGAAGAAGTGGCAGTCGAAGATGTTGTAGATGAACGCCTATTCAGGGCTATTGCAAGGATAGGTGCCAGGGAAAAAATGGAGATTCCCATGTATGAGGGGAACCTGGATGTTGAAGAGCTTCTAGACTGGATTAGGGCTCTGGATAAGTAATTCGACTATGAGGATGTCGAGGAAGACAAGAAAGTCAAACATGTCGTTACAAGACTTAAAGGGCATGCAACACTATGGTGGGATGAATTGCAGGCTGATAGAGGCTGCAAAGGCAAGAAGAAAATCAAGAGCTGGGATAGAATGGTTGCAAAGATGAAAGACAAATTCATACCCAAGGATTATAAAATTACTCTATTTCGGAGGATGCAAAATTTGAGACAGAAGCTGATGTTAGTGAAGGAATACACTGAAGAATTCTACAAGATAAACATCAGAGCAGGTCATCGCGAAAGTGATGATGAGAAGGTTGCCAGGTACATGAATGGTATTCGATATGACATTCAAGATGAGATGAGCATGATGATCATTCGAAATGTAGAGGATGCTTATCAGATGGCTCTGAAAGATGAAGAGAAGTTGAGCCGAAATCAAGGTCAAAGAGGTCGAGGCAGAAGTCAAGCCAGAGGCAATTTTTTTTCCCAAGATAGGACTCAGAATCCTAAAGAAGAGGGAACGAAACCTCAAACTCAGCATGAGAGAGGAGGAAGCTCACAGAGAGGGTAGTATGCTGATGGAAATACTTTTCCTCGAGCCAGAGGAAGAGGAAAAGGCAGAGGAGGTGAAGTGAAATGTTTTGTTTGTAGGAAAAACGGACATAAATCTTATGAGTGTCTAGATAGGAAGAAAGAAGGTGGTGAAACTCACATTGTCGAAGCACAAAGACATATTGTTGAGACAAAATATGTTGAGGGTGGAAGATCCTTGATGATGAGGAAAGTTCTCTTAACGCCAGAGAAGGAGGCAGAGAACCCAGCCCAAAGGAACAGACTTTTTTGGACTGCTTGCAAGACCAAAGACAAGGTATGCAAAGTCATAGTGGACAGTGGTAGCACAAACAATCTCGTTTCTACAGAGATGGTAGAAAATATAGAGCTGGAGACTATCATACATCCAAGCCCATACAGAGTTTCGTGGCTACAAAAAGGACATCAGGTAAATGTCACTAAACAATGTTTAGTTGAATTTAAAATAGGAGGATATAAGGATGAAATATTGTGTGATGTCATTCCCATGGATGTTTTTCATCTATTACTTGGTAGACCGTGGAAATATGACAAAAATGTGATTCATGATGGGAGAAAGAACACATACACCCTAGAGAAGAATGGGAGGACACACATGTTGTTGTCGATTAAGGATAAACAAGTGAAACCAGAAATAAGAAACACTGTACTTCTCATGAGTGGGAAGGAACTTTTTAAGGAGGTTAAGAAGAAGGAAGACACACAATTTATTGTGGTCAGGAAGCCTAGAATTGTTTTGACCAGTACAAGAGTGGATGATTTACCAGAGGAAATCCAGAAGTTGCTGGAAGAGTTTGCTGATATAGTAGTGGATGAACTACCTTGTTCGTTGCCACCGATGAGGAGTATAAGCCATCATATTGATCTTATACATGGATCTAGTTTAACGAACAAAGTAGCATACAATTTGATGCCGTAGGAAAATGAAGAAGTCAAGAGACAAGTCCAGGATTTATTGGACAAAGGATTGAATCGAGAGAGCTTGAATCCATGCACTATTCCAATAGTGCTCAACCCAAAGAAAGATGGAGGCTGGAGGATGTGTATAGAATCAAGAACAATCAATAATATTACCATCAGATATAGATTTCCATTGCCAAGGATGGACGATTTGATGGATTTCTTGAGTGGAGCAAAGTTTTTTTCAAAGATTGATTTGAAAAGTGGATATCATCAAATTCGTATGAGAAAAGGTGATGAATGGAAGACAACATTCAAGACGAATGATGGACTATATGAATGGCTTGTCATGCCATTTGGATTAACAAATGCACCCAGTACTTTCATGAGGTTGATGAACGAAGTCCTGAAGGATTTCATTGGGAAATTTGTCACTGTATATCTTGATGATTTATTAATTTTCAGCAAGACAGAAGCAGAACACTTGAAGCATTTAGCTGTAGTGATGAGGATATTACAGCAAGAGAAGCTGTTGATAAACGTGAAGAAATCATCATTTATGAGGACAAAACTCACTTACTTGGGTTTTGTTATCTCTGCAAATGAACTGAAGATGGATCCGGATAAGGTAGAAGCGATTAAGAATTGGCCATCGCCGAAAGGTGTGTTTGAAGTTCAAATCTTCCATAGTTTAGCTAGTTTCTACAGGAAATTCATTCGAAATTTCAGTGGGATTAGTGCACCGATGATGGACATGGTGAAGAAAAGACACAAATCTCTTCATTAGATAGAGGAATCAGAGAAGAGATTCAATCTGCTGAAGAAGAAGATCACATAGCAACCAATTCTGTTTTTTCCAGACTTTAACAAGACATTCCAAGTCAAGTGTGACACTAGTGGATTTGCAATTGGAGTGGTCTTGAGCCAAGACGACAAGATGATTGCATACTTCAGCGAAAAACTGAATGAAGCGAAGATTAAATACTCAACATATGACAAAAAATTCTATGCAGTCATACAAGCATTGAAGAAATGGAGACATTATTTGGTTCCTAAAGAGTTTGTTTTGTACAGTGATAATCATGCTTTACAATTCGTGACTCAACAGGACAAGTTGAACCAGGAGCATGTTAAATGGGTTGAATACGTGCATAATTTTACTTTTGTGATTAAGAATATTTCTGGAACTGCTAACAAAGTTGTTGATGCTTTGAGTAGGAAATGTTTGCTGATGCAGGAAATCAGAGTAAAAAATTTGGGTTTTGATAAACTCAAAGAAATGTACAAGGATGACCCAGATTTTAAGGAAGCGTATGAGGTGTCTGAGAATCCAATTCTTAGGGATAGAAGCCAATGGACCAAATATATGATCCAGGATGGATTATTATTCAGGGGAAATCAGTTATGTATTCCAAAATGCTCCATGAGGGAGAACTTGCTAAAGGAAAAACACAATGGAGGATTGGTCGGAGATTTCGGTCATGAAAAAACGTTCTCAAGTTGAATGGCACATATTTTTGGCCAGGGATGAGGACGAATGTTAAGAGGTTTGTGGACAGGTGCATAATTTGTCAGCACACTAAAGGAAGAAGGCAGAACACAGGGTTATATCAACCATTACCCATACCAGAAAGGTTGTGGGATGCAGTGAGCATGGATTTCATATTGGGACTACCAAGGACACAAAGAGGATGTGATTCAATCTTTGTGGTGGTAGACATATTTTCAAAGATGGCACATTTCATACCATGCCAAAAAACAACGATGCAACTCATATTGCGAACCTGTTTTTCAAAGAAGTCGTCAGACTTCATGTCTTGCCAAGGAGTATAGTTTCAGATCGAGATACCAAGTTCGTGGGACATTTCTAGAGGACTTTATGGAAGAATATAGGGACAAGTTTGTCTTTTAGCTCATCTTATCATCCTCAGATGGATGGGAAAATAGACGTTGTGAACAAGAGCTTGGGAGATTTACTGAGGAGCCTAGTGATTGAACACCACAGTCAGTGGGATCACATTCTGCCACAGGTGGAGTTTTCTTATAATGATTTGATCAATAGAAGCACAGGGCAGAGTCCATTCCAAATTGTAGATGGAATGCAGCCAAGGGGAGTTTCTGAATTAAGAGATGTGGAAAAAACTGAATTCAGGAGTGCTAGTGCAGAGGAATTTGCATAAGAAATGAAGGAGCTTCACAACCGAGTCAAGGAGTGATTGCAGAGTTCAAGCTAGGAATATAAGCTCAAAGTAGATCAACACAGGTGGGAACTTCAATTTGAAGTTGGTGATCTGATTCTTGCACATCTGAGGAAGGAGAGGTTCCCAAGGGGAACATATAACAAACTGAAAATGAAAAAGATTGGACCATGTAGAGTCATGAAGAAATTTGGGGCAAAGGCATATGAGATTGAATTACCCCATGGGATTGAAATTTCACCGATATTCAACATCTCATATTTGTACCCTTACAAAGCTGAAGAAGCAGGAGAAGATGAAATTCAGTGGACCAAACAAATGCCTGTAGATAAAAATCCACAGATGGAAAGTATAATTGACAAGAGGGTTAGCAAAAATACCAGGAGAAAGGAATATTTTGAATACTTGGTCAAATGGAAGGGACATCCAGTTGAAGATTCCAGTTGGAAGGATGAAGAAAAAATTCAGAAGCATGGACAGATCATGCAAGAGCTCATGAATAGGAGTTCATGAAAATTCTCAAGTGAGAGAGTATGATGTAGGAGCATCGTAAACAGTCAAGTGAGTGTGGAGGCGAAGGACAGCTGGAAAGCACAACACACATTTTTTACGTTTTGAAATGTTTTAAAAAGATTAGGAAGCAGATATAAATGTGATAGTTGGGGAAGTGTACTTGCATTTATACTTAGACGTTGTAACAAATCATGAGGGATTTTCTCTCATCTGTCAATGTAAAAGGCATTTATGCGTAGTTAATGGAAGTAGGTAGATTTAAATTAGAGATTAGAAAGTTTAGAAGAACATGAGGGAAAACGGATATAGACACCCTCATCTTTGTATTATGACATTCATTAGAGTTGTATTATTAGCATATAGCAAAAGAAGAAGAAAACTGTAGCAGAAAGTTGTAGAGAAGAACCCATGTACGTAAGCTTTGAATTGATATATGAATCTTTGAATCAGACTCATGGTGTTATGATGTTTTCTGTATATACATGATGAATGGCATGCTGATAGTTGTTTTATTCTCTCTGTTATGCATTTGCTTTAATATTGTGTGTATGTATGATTTCACATTGAATGTTTGAACTCTGAGAGAGAAAGAGAATGAGTTTCAATTGTTTCTCTTCCTAAGAAAGAGTTCCTGCAAGGAGTGGAGTGAAACGTCCACAAGGAGTGCATCGAAAAAGGTACAGAGTTTATCTCTAAAAGCTTAGGAGGGATACCGTTGTTCTCATTCCAGCAGAAGTGCAAGTGAAGCACTGGATCCGTGCAAGGTGTACGCAGGCTAGTTGAGTCCTTAGAAGTTATTAAATAAGGTGGAAGAGTTGAAGGACCGTTGTTGTAGAAGGTGCATAGAGTCGAAGAAATCAAATATTTAGAAGTATTTGAAAGTCTGTCACAAGGAGTGCACGCAGGAGTCTTATCGAGGCTTGAGTTGCAAGTGACATCTCAGGAGGATCAATACCTTTGAAAGTACCCAAAGGGAGACATATTTTTAAAACGTCTCACAGAAGTTAAGTTCCAATAGAAGAACACTGGTTCATTTCGTAGGAGTTGTCAAGGAGGAAACGAGCGATCGAAATTCTCCGTGGAGAACTTGCAAGACCATGATGACTGTAAGATCCAAAGAAGTTGTAGGGTGATTAGAGGTAGACAAAATCATCACTCTAGGATCCAGAATCAACATGGACCATTGATCGTTCTTTGTACAAGCCATCAGATCATTTCGGTATTTTGGGGATCCTGATGACAAGGAGTTGAGCATAGTAGAACGAAAGTCCCGAAGTTGTGAGTTGCAACAGGAATTGGCGTGGAGTTTCAGGATTTTGGTACTCGGGTCTCGGGAACTCAAGGAGGAAGTGCTTTGGGATCAAGAGTCCCGAAAGCCGGAAGGAGTGACAGGTGGTAGGAGTCCATGTAAGAGGTAAAAGACAGCGGAGAAGACATGTGGTGTACTCGTCGCAAGGCACAGTCAAAACTTCATTAACTGTTTCGGGGATTCGTAGGTTGGAGAGCCGGAAGCCTTGCATCAGGATTCATAAATATGCAAAGTCTAAAACTCTGAATTGACATTTCGGGTTTCGGAAGTAGAGGTCTGAGAAACTCGACAATAGGGATTGCGATATCGTGAGACCTGAAGTCCTGAAGTAGCGAAGGGCGCGACGTCGTTGTGGCCAAGGAGATTTCTGTTGGTGCCTGGTGTTTGTTCATGCAGGCTCTGTTATCGCTCAGTTTTTAGGATAGGATTAATGTTATAGGATAAATTCGTGAGTGTGGACACAAAACGATCTCCCTAGATCCATCTGGATCTAGAACAAAACATGACAGAATAATACAGTTTCCCTGGATCTAGCCTATTGAATGAACTAAGAGATAAGGGTTATGGACATACCTTATGAACGCTTTCCTTAGATATCTGTTGTTCCAAGATTTGCTCTGATGCTCTTGTTCCGTTCAGATCACAACAATATAAACCAATCAAAGTAAAGGCAGATTAATATATTCAATGGCTAGTCTATACATATGATCAAGGAGTTATGTATTAAAGTGACATCATCTCTATGGGAAAGGGACATATTACTGTATTGAATTAATTGAAAGTGAAACTTACAACCTGAGCCTTGATGTCATAGGTATCCTTTCGATGGTTGCTAGCTCTGACACACACACTTGCTCATGCATGAAGAAAATCAACCACTTTTGATGACCTTGCTATTCACTACTACATATTGTAAAAATTCCAACGTTTTATTTGTGGTGTTATGGACAAAATTGTCCATATTGTCGCAAAATAGAGGAAATTTATAAAAAAAAAAAAATCATGTTGCCCGATAAAGTCGCTCTTGCCACGTTAACGTCGCTCTTGCCACGTTTTCAGTGGAACGTCTCTCTTGCCACGTTTGTGAAGATGTATGTCGCAATTGCCACGTTAATGTCTCTCTTGCCACGTTAACGTCGCTCTTACCACGTTTTCCACTGGAACGTCGCTCTTGCCACGTTTTCCATTGGAACGTCACTCTTGCCATGTTTGTGAATATGTATGTCACAATTGCCACGTTAACGTTGGTCTTGCCACGTTTTCCACTGGAACGTCGCTCTTGCCATGTTTTCCACTGGAACGTCACTCTTGCCACGTTTGTGAAGATGTATGTCGCAATTGCCACGTTACCGTCTCTCTTGCCACGTTAACGTCGCTCTTGCCACGTTTTCCACTGGAACGTCTCTCTTGCCACGTTTGTGAAAATGTATGTCACAATTGCGACGTTTGCGAAACTAGGTTTTCCCCTCCAACGGTCACCTTAGTATGTTCACCAAGTCAAAATACCAACGGTCACTTAGGACTTTTTTACATCGGAATTGCGACGTTACAAAATCTATAAATATGTTGCATTTGACGGATGTTGCGACAAGTTTGCTATAATAACGGCGGATGAGGTACGTAACTAGATATTTTAATTTGTATGAATTATTATTCTCTTTAAATCATTTTTAATTATGTGGGTTAATTACATGTTTTGAAGTTTTATTTCATTTTTGTTCTGGTAGTTTCTATGCATGATTAATATGTTGCTTTTGTTTGTTATCTATTTTATATATTGGGTATTGGG